>JAINEY010000008.1:1800000-1962435 GCA_020002365.1 Trichoderma gracile
GAGAGCCTTCTCCGAACACCTCGAAATCATCAGGTCCCGCCCAGGCGCCGATGACGGCCCTGTCAAGGTGGTCACTCTGTCGGCCAGCTCAACAATTTTCAACATCGTCTGTCGCGGCCTCACGGCGCCGCCGCCATGGTACGTCCCCATCGACCTCCGAGTGCTCGAATCCCGCCCCCTCTTCGAAGGCGTCAAGACTGCTCGCCAGATATCATCTGTCATGCAGGGCAACCCCAACGCCAAGGCCACGTCGAAGCTGTCCGTCTACACCGACGCCAGCGCCGCCCTCGCCGCAAAGGGGGCGCAGATCCTCCTCCTCGGCGCAGACCTCATCGACAAGTCCGGCAACGTGTGCAACAAGATAGGCTCGTTGCCTGCCGCTCTTGCCGCGAAGCACGTCTCCCCGGATATCAAAGTCATTGTGCTTGCCGAAAAGTCAAAGGTATACCCGTTTGACCCGCCTCCGTGTGAGGAGAACAAGGAAGAAGAGGTGGTGGCCGCCTGGAAGAAGGATGCGGTGCTTGGGTCGATGGCAGTCTGGGAATTGCGGGGGAATGCGAGCATACCGAATGTCTATTTCGAATGGGTGCCTGCTGACCTGGTGGACGTCTATCTGACCGAGGACGGTGCCCTGAGCAGGGAGCAGCTCCTTGAGTTGGCAACGGAGGTGGAGAAGAAGGCCAGTCGCTTTTTTGATACTCTTTGACCGTTTGTTCTATAGTGGATGTATTATCATTCGTATCGTCATTATACAGGCAGGGCGCATCTATACATGTAACCAATCATGCAGGTTGCCATTGAATTGAATCATCAGCATCAGCCTATTACTGACCCTATGATGGCTCGCCCTCGTTGCCCCCCTGCTGCTCCACGCTCATGCTCGCCAGCTGCCCCTGCAAGCCCCGTTTGCCAACCATCATGGCATACTCCAGCTCCCGCTCCTCCTCCCTCAGCCGTGCTTTGCTCGCCGCGACTTCCCTCTCGCGCCTCCTCCTCTGCTCCTCAACCAGCCGATTGCGCTCCTCTAAGGCCCTCTCCCGTCTCTCCCTTGCCTCGCGCGCCTTCTTCTGCTCCTCGTCCTCCACGGCGGCGTTGGGATCCTCTGGAGGTGGAGGCAGCGTCTGCACGTATGCTTCGATCAAGGGATCGCGAATCTTGGGCTCAAGCGAGATGTACCGTATATCAGTGAGAACCTGCGCAGGCAACCCGTTCGCGAGGGACTTGTTGTTGAGCAGATGCACGGGCTGCGCCTTGAGCAGCGCAGTGAGATCCGACTTGAGCGTTGCCTGAGGCAGTTTCAGGCGGTTGATGTGCTCTCGGTAGGCCTTTTCGCGGTCCTTGTCCGAGAGCTTGAGGTCCTTCATGGACTCCTCCTTCTTGTACTTGCGCTTGAACTCGGGCCAGTAGAGCTTCGGGGAGGCCTTTTCCTGTAGGAAGGCCATGAAGGCGATTTTTGGGTCCTTCTTCTCCTGCTTGGCGCGCTGCTCCTTCAGCTGGGCGATGCGCTGGCGGGTCCAATCGTCAAAGCACTCCTTGCGGGCCTTTGTCGTGCTGAGGGCCGTGTAGCGCGGGTCCTGGATGATTTTGCCCTCCTCGAGGAGCTTGTCCCAGGAGCTGTAGGGGTTGATGTTGAGGTCGGCGAGCATGTCCTGGAAGAGGAACTTTGCGTCTTCCTCGGAGAAGTGCATGCCTTCTGCGCCCTCGGGCCAGTCGTCCATGTTGCCGTCGTCGTAGTCGCCGGGCTCGAGGCCGTAGTCTTCGCCCATGGCTTGCAGCTGGGCGGCGATGTCTGCTTCCGTGAACTCGAGGGGTCCTCCCTGGTCGTGGTCGTCGGCGGACATTTCGGTGCGTTGTCGCTTCGATGGGTGTTCGCTGTCGGCGCCGTCTTCGCCCTGGCCCTCGTCGTCGGTGACTTCGACTTCTTCATATTCGTCACTGTCAAACTCTGGTCCGGGAGCAGGCGTTGTCTCAGCGGCCTTGACCTCTGCTTTTCCCTCATTAAGCTGTTTAGTAGGGCCCTCTGCTTCTGCCGCCTTGCCCTCCTCGTTTGCTGCTGCATTCAGGTTCTGTATCCTCTTCTTGTCCATCTCCAAGATGGCTGGCATGAGCTTCTCGGGGATGCGCCAGTAGCTCGCGTTCTTGACAGGGTTATACACGAAGCGGCGCGAGTACTTTGTATACACCAGGATCCACGGCTCGCAGCCGGGGATGGGCTCTTTTCTCCTGGGCTTGTCGACGGGCTGCGGGCGCGGACGTCCCTCGAAGCCTCCTCGGCCAGCGCCGCCGCCGCCCCTTTGCGCCTGGGGCGGCGGCGGCGGCTTGTTGAACTGCGCCATGAAGGCATTTGCGACGTTTGGGTCGGAGAGGTTCGGCACGGCTGCGTAGGGGGGGAAGGAGGAGGAGGAGGGTTCGGGGGCCGGTTGGGAGGGCAGCGGGAGGACGGGTCGCTTGTATGTGGATTCCTTGGTCGCGGCGTTGTAGTAGTATGTGTGGCCTGTTGGGGCCTTGTGTTCGGTCCAGCCCGGCGGGAGGGGCGCCAATTGCGCTGGTTTGTGGGTTGATTTGAGCATCGCGGCGGTGCTTGGCGGGAGGAGGAGAGGAGATGAGGAGGTGAGGCGGCGGCGTGGTGGATGGTGAAGTAGGTGGATTATGTAGAAGAAGAGAGAAGAAAAGTTGAAGCTGGAGCTGCTCAATTCCGCGTTTTCGGGAGACCCGTTCCGTGGCGTCATCCAATGGATTACTCCGTAGTAGCGGGCGAGTTGGGCGCGTCCAGGGCATGTGGACCGCTGGAAGCAGCACTGCGGGAGCGGCTCTCCAGGCGAGAGAGCCCCCACTGTAGCTCAGGTGCCCGAGCTGTAAAGTGCAGCTGGATGGGCGTCGCGATCTTATATTGATTTGTATGAGAACATCGTTTACACAGGAATGGGATCAATACTACTTTTCTGGGCGTCAATACCTAAGTATATAATTAAAACATCAGTCGCTACATGTCATTATCTGCCGCTGTCATCCGTAGAGCATCATCAACTCCTCTGCACTCCCAGCTTTGCAACCAGTGCCTCTGCAATGTCCCGCGCAAAACCTTCATCATTCACATGTCTCTCGTCCTCGACAATCTCAATCCCACTCCCACTCAATCCCGTCTTGACAGCCTCAAACAGCGCCGTGTCCGCCTCTTTGTTTTCGAATGGACCCCCAGGAACCGCAATCATGCTGATGCCTCCCTTTGGAATCCAGACCTGCATCAGGTCCGGTCTCTTAGTCTTCCTGAGCTTCCTGGCAATAAACTCGCCAATCTCGCGACACTCTTCAGGCAAGGTCCTCAGCAATGTGACATTGGGATTGTGCTCGTATATGACTCGTCCCTCGTGCTTTTCAGGCAACGTGTTCCTCGGCCCAAAGTTGACCATGTCGAGCGCGCCCAGAGAGACGATATTCGGCAATCCCGCCTCGACGGCAGCATCCAGCCGTCCCTCTCCAGCAGAGAGAACTCCACCAAACAAGTGGTCGCAGATCTCCGTCGTCGTGAGGTCAATGACAGCGTCCAACTGGCCTTCGCGGATCAACCGCTCCATTGCTCGTCCGCCCCCAACGGCGTGAAAAATATACGTCTCGACCGGGTAGTTGGACTCGAGATGGGCGCGAATGGCATCGACTCCAGGCGTAGTGACGCCGAACATGGTGATGCCCACGCGCCACTTCTTCATAGACTCTGTCCCCGCGTCGTTTGCTTTCCTCTCTTGTCTGGCAGCATATGACAGAGCAGCGTTTGCAATGGCTGCACCCGCGTTGCAAAGAATGTCTCGCAGGATGGGATTGAGGCCGGCAACGTCGACGACGGAGTGGAGCAGGCAAATGTCTGTCTCGCCAACGACGGGTCTTGTATCGCCGCTCGCCATGGTCGTCACAATGAGCTTTGGGAATCCAACGGGGAGGACATTGCGCATGACGGCAGCCGAAAGCGCAGTTCCGTTCGAGCCGCCAGCGCTTACAAGTCCGTGGATCAGGCCATTGCCGTATAAGTCCTTGACAGCTCGAGAAGCACAGGCGGACATGAGCGAGATAAAGTCGCCCCTGGTTGAGCCCAACTCATCTATGCTGTTGTTGCCATCGTTATACTTGGACAAGAGTTCGGCCTGAGATATGGTAATGGCGTCGTCGTCACACGGGTTTCGCCCGACATCGATGAGAATCGTTTCGACGCCCGAAGTCTCCTTGATTCTATCGCGCAGAAAGAGGAGCTCCTTGAGCTTAGAGTCGCAGGTCCCAATGATTGCTACCGATGCCATGCTGACTTGATATTAATGAGACGATGCTGAGATGCGGGGTTCGAGATGTGAGGGTGGCAGGCTGTGGAAGAAAAACACCAGACGAGCTTACACACTCTAAAGTAGGTATATATATGGTGCCTATTACTCCTACCTACTATTACTACTGATGATTATAAAAGAAACTAGTCTTTAGTTTCTGCTACTATCTCTATGTATTTCTATTTTACTAAAGTATGTAAAGTAAGTCCCAGTTTATGTAACTATACTAGGTAGACTGAGGTATAGAAATATAGCGTTAAACAAGATCATTCCCATGTTTTCCTTCCACCACATGGCTGGCTTTTACATCGACATTGTGTGTATGACAACGTTCCAACTGTCTCAGAAGGTATAGAAATCTAGCGTTAAACAAGATCATTCCCACGTTTTCCTTCCACCACATGGCTGGCTTTTACATCGACATTGTGTGTATGACAACGTTCCAACTGTCTCAGAAGTTGGACGACTAATGGCTTCACTAGGCTATGGCGAGTACGATTTGATAGTGATGATTTTTACATCGATATTGAGCATTGTATGAGAAGCACGGTGGCAAACGGGAACGATGGATTTGACTTTCGATGGCGGGGAGCTTCAGTTGATGGATACACTCTGACATCAAAGCCATGAGCTAGACTTGGAATCCCAGTTGGTCCCCACACGGGCTCCGCGTCCAGCTTATTCCAGTGTCTAATGCTCCTCCGAGGCTTCATCCAGGATCATGAACTGTCCAACAATCGGCCATCGTTCCAGCTGAAAAGCTTCTCAGAGATTGGTCCAGCTTCACCCCTCCATCACGAGCAATGGCCCCCCCTACAGACAGAGACCAGATCCTCGCCAACCTTCGGGCCCGGATCGCCGCCGGCAAGGCCATCGTCGGGGCCGGCGCCGGCATTGGCCTGTCCGCCAAGTTCATCGAGGCCGGCGGCGGTGACCTTATCATCATCTACAACAGCGGCCGCTTCCGAATGGCCGGCCGGGGGTCGCTGTCCGGGCTGATGCCGTACGGCGATGCCAACGGCATAGTGGTTGAAATGGTAACTCAGCCTCACTAATCTCTCACGTATATACCTATGTATACATGACGGAGTTCTCATACGATAATACCTACAATTGCAGGCAAACGAAGTCATTCCCGTCGTCAAAAAGACGCCCGTCATCGCCGGCGTATGCGGCACCGACCCCTTCCGGAGCATTCCGGCCTTCCTAAGGCAGCTCCGAGACCTCGGCTTCGCCGGCGTCCAAAACTTCCCCACCGTCGGCCTCATTGACGGGCAGTTTCGGGCGAATCTGGAGGAGACGGGCATGGGCTACGACCTGGAGGTGGACATGATCCGCGAGGCTCGCTCGCTCAACATGCTCACGACGCCGTACGTGTTCAACGTGGACGAGAGCAGGAAGATGGCCAGCGCGGGGGCGCATGTCCTGGTGGCGCACATGGGTCTCACGACGAGCGGCTCCATCGGCGCGGCGACGGGCAAGACGCTGGATGAGTGCGTCAAGCTGGTTCAGGAGATTCGCGATGCTGCCGTGGAGATCAACCCGGATGTCATTGTGCTGTGCCACGGAGGGCCGATTGCGACGCCAAAGGACGCCGAATACGTGCTCAGCCGGACCAAGGGGGTCCACGGCTTCTACGGGGCGAGTTCGATGGAGAGGTTGCCAGTCGAGACGGCGATTACAGAGATTACGAGGAGCTTCAAGGAGTTGAAGCCAAGGTTGTGAATCTTATGTCGTGCGTTGGGTCATCTCATGTCGGCTTCAGTAAGGCGAGGAGGTACTTGTCACACTTCGTCATGCATACTGCAGGATTTTGGTTGTCGATGGTGACAATTGCCATCCAAGCACCACTGCAAGGAACAGCTGTTGATATAACTCGAATATCATGTACTTTATAGTCAAAGTGAGCTAGTTTTTTTCTTTGTTCCTCATATCAACACTGCAGAAATATGCAGCCGTATCCGTTGTCTTGCGCGCCCTCCGCACTGACACACCACGCATAGTCCTACCCTATACCAAGCCCAGCAATTCCAAGTTTCAACCACACCACCAATTCCCAATTCATCTCCCATCCCTCACACAGTCTGTCGACAATATACACAACGCATTTCCCCTGACAAACTGAGCCTTTTTGGCAAGAAACACTGCCGATTACCTCTCGAATATTCATGGCAAAGGTCTCATAAAAATGCCTTCTGTGCGCACCGCCAACGGGCGCGACTCGATTGCCTCCATGGGGCCCCTGGCCAGATTCTGGAAGGTGAGTTGGATGCTGTGTCTGCTTCTCCGTTCGCGTAGTAGTTCATCTGCTGACCTCTGATATAGACGACTCATGCGCCAGACTACGTCGGCTTCACAATCCTCTTGGTAGGATGGATATTGGTGCGTCACCAGGAGTCACGACGCCACAGCATCGCTACTCACACACCGGCCAGATCATCGTCTTTGTCAAGCCATTCCACCGCATGTTCTTCATCAACGATCTGCGCATCTCCTACCCTCATGCCGAACATGAGCGCGTCACCGTCCGTACGTCTCTTTAGCCCCTCAACCCCTCTCCTCAGCCCCCCTATCTATCCGGCTCAGAACTCACTCATCTCTTCGGCCCCTACAGCTCTCAACTTCCTCTACGCCCTCTTCATCCCCCTAGGCGTCCTCATCGCCTACAACATCATCACCCGCGCCTCCACCCACAAGCACGAGGCCACCTACCTCTCCCTCGCCATCTCCATCGTCCTATCGTCCCTTATTACTGACGTCGTCAAAAACGCCGTCGGCCGCCCCCGCCCGGACCTCCTCGCCCGCTGCCAACCCCACGCCGACACCAAGCCCAACGTGCTCGTCGACATCTCCGTCTGCACCGCCCCCGACGGCCACGTCCTCCAGGACGGCTGGCGCTCCTTTCCCTCGGGCCACTCGTCCTTCTCCTTTGCCGGGCTCGGCTTCCTCAGCCTCTTCCTCGCCGGCCAGCTGCACGTCTTCAACTACCCCTCGGGCGGCCGCGACCTCAGCCGCGCGCTGCTCTGCCTCGCGCCCCTCCTCGGCGCCGCCCTCATCGCAATCTCCCGCTGCGAGGACTACCGCCACGACGTCTACGACGTGTGCATCGGCTCCGCGCTCGGCATGACCGTCGCGTACTGGAGCTACAGGAGACACTTCCCGCGCCTCTCGGGGCCCAAGTGCCACGAGCCGCACCCGCACCCCGCCGACGAGGCGGTTCAGGCCGGCTGGCAGCGTGTCAGGGATGAAGAAGAGCAAGGTAGTGAGCTGGCCTTTTCTCCGGGGGTTCGACGATATTGAGGTGGTGTGTCAGAAGCTAATCGCGAGATGTAACGACTTTCCAGGTTGCGCAAATGTAGCATATTAGCGCTTTAGGGATTGTCTGGTTTACACGTGTAAATAGCTGCTCAACGCCTCTGTTACCATCGACCGTCGTGGCCCGTATTTTCTTCATTGAGAAAAGGGGGAGCAGTCAGAAAAAAGAAGTAGACAGCTTCTTCCTTCTTATCTAAAATGCTCGAATTAAGCGGCGTGCTTGCATCACGGGTATACCTTACACGGCCGAGCAAACCTCGCCCTGAGATACCTGTGTCGTGTTGATACAAGGGTCATTGTCCTTTTTATGTCATTAAGCGCCCTGTTCTCAGTCTACTTGTTTAAAGATTTCATTCCTCTGTGCTCCTCTACTTCTCCTCCGCATCTTCGCTCTTGGCCAAGTCGTGCTCTTTCAACAGCGCCGTGATTTCGTCGGCGCTCCACAGTCGGTGGTAAATCTTGCCGTCTTCTGTCTGTCCCACCGTCGCAAATTCAACTAGAAAGACAACGTCAGCATTTGTCTCTGGAAACACAATGATCAAGGCAACCCACTCTTCTCGCTGCTCAGCTTGGTAGAGTCCATCGTCTTGCTCAGCACCTTGACGGCCACGCCGCACGCCTCCTTAAGCGTGCAGTCCTCCTTGTAGTCCTGCTTCAGCAGACTCTGCGCACTGGCATTGTTGGCGCCCGCGCTGGTGGCCTTCCACCCGCCGTAGTTGCCCGAGGGATTGCTGAGGTAGAGCTGGAACTGCCTCCGGGGATCCCAGCCGGCGTAGATGAAGGAGACGCCAAACGGCCGCAGACCGCCGTGTTGTGTGTAGCCCTGCTTCAGGTCGCATAGCTTGCGCACCAGCTGCTCGCAGGGGATGTCTTCGTTGTAGGTGAGGAGGTATCGCTGGGCGGCCTGGCGGGCGTAGTTGATGAGGATGTTTGCGTCGGCCGTCATGCCTGCTACTGCGCAGATCATGTTGCTGTTGGGGGTTGGTTAGCACGCTGGCCATCCGATGCGGAGGAAGTCGACCCAGGTAGAACGCACTCGTTGAGCACGTAGAGCTTCTCTGCCGACGTGTCCTGCTCCAGCAGCTTCGACGTCACCTTTCGCTCGGCGGCCAGGACGATGCCGTCCTTGGCCAGGATGCCGATGGCTGTGCCGGCGTGGGAGATGGCTTCTAGTGCATATTCGACCTGGTAGAGACGGCCTTCGGGCGAGAAGATGGTTGTCTGTTGCGCAGATTAGCCTGCAGTCCTACCATCACGGCACGTTGGAGCTTAGCCCAGCTCTTTTGCAGTCGGAAACGTACTCGGGAATCGTAACGGCGGGACATGGTGGAGGGGCAATCTCTGTTGCTCTGTTCGACAGCGGCAGGGCGTGACTCGGAATGAAGTTTGGCGAAAAGATTGAGGCGATTCGTAAGCAAGGAAGAGGCGTAACGGCAGGCCGGTTGCTGGGTCGAGGCTGAAGATTCCGAGGTTGAATCGCCAGGGACTTTGTATGGAGGGGAACAGCAAGGCCGGCGTCACTTCTGGAGCTCCAGGCACGACCGCCGCGTAGGTACCTGCCGTGAGCTTAAGGTCGGGCACTTACCCTGAAGCTGGAATTCGCTGAGTCAGCAGCACATCGACGGCAGTTACTCATTGACGCCTGCCTAAGGCAACAGTTGCACTATCAAGTACCTACAGACAGGCAGGGCTGATTGAAGCTGAGATCAGTTTAGCCGAGGCTGTTCCGCGCAGCTGCAAGCAGTAATACTCCATCACGGATAGAGTTAGTATTTGCCCCTCATGACTAAGCATCATCCCATCGAGTTGCTCCAGCTTGGGCATTTCCTCTGTCATTGCTTCTATCGACGTCGACGGTCGTCTCTCAAACTGCCTGTTCTTCCTTCTTCATCCATCTCTTCTACAGTCTCCCCTTCCCATTATTCTACCTCATCCGTGGTACACGAACGGATTCACTTCTCTGATCGCGTCTGTCCTTGCGTGGCCTCTTGACAGCGACACTCATCGGAGCAATCCATCTCTCAGCGTCGTCGGCACTCATACGACATTACTAGCACTGAAGCTGACCCCGGATATCGCAAATTCTCGTCTCTATCTGCAGCAGCTGTCAGGTATAGCTCAGCATCTGGAGGCTCATCAACAATAACTCCATACCAGATCCTCTCCCGTCTTACAAATCCTGCAGACTCGAGTCTATTCCCGGGCCTCACATCAGCTTTCGACTTGTCTCTCCATCCACCAACAAGCCGCTCCCCCAGTCTGGCACCACCAGCTTGTCAAACGTCCAGTCAAGCCCAACCAACGAACGGCACACAGCCAGTGGCCAAAAAGACGCGCCACCCGCCGTCTGCTTCCATCTGTATCCACTCCAAGGGGCTCCCGCAACCCCACGCAAGCTGCCGTCATCACCACCAACCCAAGCTTCGATTTTTTTTTTCTCGCTTCATCACAAGCTTCCTATCTAATCGGCACGCGCGCTGTCTCTGTAGCAGCGCAAAAAAAGAACAGCTCTGCACAGCAACCCCGAACTCCCATAGCTGGGGAGGTCAAATCGCTGGGAAATCTGGGCCCTACGCTGGAATTTGGCCCGTCTCTTCTTCTTTTTCTTCAACCTTATTATTGTCGCGGGGAGGAATTGCGCTTCATTAGCTGTCTGTGACTACCTACTAGTTGCCGTCTCTGTCTGCTTTGTAAATCTCCCAATGCCCGCCTGAAGCGAAGCGCAAGAGTCGTTTGTCCATCTCGCGCTCCTTCTGTAGTAGAATTTGCATCTCATTAGTTGGATTCGCGCAATTCTTTGCAAAAACCACCCGTGGCGACGCCGTTGCGCGTGCCCTATTGCCATGTCTGGTAAGCTAGAAGCGAAGGCATCACGGCCGACGACTCCCTCCTCCTCAATCAAGGCAGACGGCGCAGACATGCGACTCGCTGGAGGCGATGGCGCTGGACATGCGCCGCCGCTCAAGAGACAGATGGCTGACAGAAGCTGCCGCGCAGGAGAAGCCGAACCTCGACGCTCTGTCAGAGCCACCAAAGGCCAGCATACCAAGGCCTTTGACGAGCTCGAGCCCCCGGTGCCGAAACGCCGACAGACCAAGAAGAACAAGAAGGCTCAGGTGCAGGAGAAGGAACAGTCGCAGGAGCCCGAGGAGGTGATCCGCTGCGTCTGCGGCGCCACCGAGCAGGACGAAGACTCCAACGAGGCCTGGATCGCGTGCGAGACGTGCCTCGTGTGGCAGCACAACGTCTGCGTCGGCGTGAGCTCGTACGAAGACGAGATCCCCGAGCACTACTGGTGCGAGCAGTGCAAGCCCGAGAACCACCGGGAGCTGCTCGACGCAATTGCCCGCGGCGAGAAGCTGTGGGAGGAGCGGCGAAAGGCGCACGAGGAGGAGGCCGAGCGCAAGAAGAAGCGCGGCGGCCGCAAGAAGGGGAAGCGAGGCAGCGACATTCGAGACGAAGCCGACAAGGACGCGGCTCAGGCCAAGGCGTCGCCGACCCCGGATGCCGTCGCGAGGGACAAGAAGGACGTGACGGGCGTGGCCAAGCAGGGCAAGCGAAAGGCGAGAGAGGACTCGCAGGATGCAGACGGAAAGGTACGTGTTCATTCATTCTCCATGTCCAATCGATGCGACTGATTGGCGCGTTGGATCTGTTGCACTGATGCTAATCAAATGTTCTCTGTAGACCACCAAGATGCGCCGGGTATCAGAGGACGAGGCCGTGGCTTCTGCTTCAGCTTCAGCTTCCGCGTCCGCCTCTGGCGCCGCGTCTCCCCAGGTCAAGTACACGCCTCCGCCAGACTTGACGACGTCCATCCAGGATCTCCCCGGCACGCGAGTCGGCCCTGCAAAGGCGCTGAAGAAGTCGCTGGTCCATGTCATCACATCCCTATCCAAGAGCGGCCACATCCAGCTACCGGCGAATGAAGACTCGGAGTCCCTCGCCGAAAGGTACGCGCTCCAGATTGAGCGCGCCGTCTTCGACACGCACCCGCTCTCCAAAGGCCAGAAGGAGTACAGTCAGCAGATAAAGTCGCTGTCGTTCAACCTCAAGAACAACCCGGAGCTGTTCCAGGGCCTTTGGGCGCACGAGCACTCGCCCATGACGCTCGCCGTCATGACGTCGGACCAGCTTGCGTCGTCGGAGCTGCAGAGGCAGACCGCGGAGATGAAGGCCAGGGCCGAGAAGCAGTCCATCCTGTACACATCCGATACGGGGCCTCGGGTGAGACGCACGCACAAGGGTGAGGAAATCGTCGAAGACGAGAGCCTCATCACCAGCGATGCACCCATGCCATCAGCTGGAGGTCCCCGCGCGGGAGCAGAGGAGAGACAGGGAGCATCGGATCGAGAGAGGGGGCAACAGCAGCAGCAGCAGCAGCAGTACCAGCAGGATCAACAACCGCATCAACACGTTAAGCGCGAGTCGATCGGAGGGGGTGAGCTGGGAGGCGAGCGCTCGCCCAGCCAGTCGAACTTCGACATTGGCAAGGTCTTCTCCTCTGTAAAGTCTCCCACCGCTGCTCACCGTCGCCGGCCTTCTGCGCCGGTCCTGAGCACAAACGGCCCTGGCTTCGATCCCGACGTCGACCGGATGCTGCAGGACGAGAACGAATCGCCCCCTTATTCGCCCACGGAGGAAGCCTCGGACCCCGACGTCGTCTGGCGCGGCTCTCTGGCGATGAGCTCCATTGCCGACTTCGAGGCAACGGCCAAGCACATCGGAGGCGCCAACTTTGCCTCGTTTGGCCCCTGGTCGAAGCTGATCCCGCGCCAAATGACGGTGGCCGGCCGAATCCCCCAACAGGCCGCCATCGAGTACCTGTGCAGTCTGCGGTACAGCAATCTGACCGATATCATCGTTGTCAACATCACGCCCACGTCGCCGGACGCGAAGCAGGAGTTTCACAATCTCATCAACTACTTTGTCAGCAAGAACCGATATGGCGTTGTTGGCAATAAGGTCGCCGGCAACGTCAGGGACACGTACCTAGTGCCTGTCCCTGCGGGCGAAGATGGCCACCCCGAGTTTATGCTCAACCTAGTGGACAACTACATCCCCAAGTCCAGGCCCGAGCCCATGCTGCTGGCCGTCTTCGTCTACCGCAACGAGCCGGACCAGCTGAAGCAGCTTCTCAACAACGAGGCGGCCATTGCTGCCGCTGCGTCGTCTGCGACGTCGGCGAGTCCGAGTTCTGCGAATGCCCAGCCTCCACCGCCTCCTGCTCCTACGCCCGCCGGATACAGCCAGCGAAGCAACTCCATTTCGGGCCCGGCCTTTTCACCCGCCACGCCTCAAATAGCCTCCTCCCCCTTTCCCAACGCGCCGCCGCCGCCGCCGTCCAACGGCCACGGACAGTCTGCCACTCCGGTTCCCATCCCCCAGCCGCCACACGTCAGCCGTCCTGGTCCTCCTCCCCATAACGCTCAGATGATGTCGTCCCAGACAACGCCCCCCGTGCAGCACCAACAGCAGGCACCGGACGACCAGAGGAAGCAAGCTCAGCAGGATGAGGGCGTCATCACCGCCAGAGAAGTGTTGGGGCCCCTGATCAGCGTGCCCACCGTGCAGTTCATTCTCCCGCAGGCGTATCAGATGACGAGGCGGGAGTGGGAGGTGATCAAGGTCATTATCGAGAGAGATCCGCGCGCTAGAGACGACTTGAAGTATTTGGCCGACTTACTGGAGAAGGAAGGGACTGCAGGAGGAAACGGAGGTAATGGGAATGGAGGTGGAAATGGGCATGATAATGGCCAAGGGGCAGCAGCAGGAGCCACAGCAACAGCAATACCGCAGGTTGTGGCTGGAGTGGCTGCAGGAGGAGGAGGAGGAGGACCGCCTCCACCTGTGAAGAAGACTTGAAGGCTGTAATTCATGGGAAAAGGCGATGGAAAAAAAAAAAAAAAAAAAAAAACCAAAAAAAAAAGCAAAGCAAAGCAAAGCAAAGCAAAGCAAAGCAAAGCAAAGCAAAGCAAAGCAAAGCAAAGCAAAGCAAAGCAAAGCAAAGCAAAGAAATGAATTTTACGAGTTTTGTACGAGTTGAAGTTGTTGACTTGGTTTGGTTGTGTACGTGTTTAGGTATACTTAGGGGAATATTGATACCAACTCTGTCGAACTGACTTCTTTGATGTAGCGCTCAATCAGGGTTGTGTCTGTGTTTTCCCAAAGAATGGCTTAAGCTCTATTCTCTCTTGCGGAACGAGATGCATCGCCTTACTCTCTTTCCGAATGCTTCTGTGTTTGTGTGCTATATAGACTGTGATCCTAATCTCTCATTAGAGGAGACGTAAAATAGAAAGACGGCCAACCCTTGTCCAATCCCTCATCCAACCAGAACGAAACGTCATTATCCATGAATCATCAACCGCATGCACCAGCTGGCCTGACATCTCTCATCACCCATAGCAAGGGCATCAGATATAGACCCCCTGAACCCCCTAACACCTGGCCTGGCGTCCTCCAGCTTCATCAACAGCAGGACCATCAGATATATGCCCCGATTCCCCTCTTGTAAATAGCCTTTATCTTCCCGTTTTCCTTTGCCGTTCCTCCTCCATCATCCCTTGCCCTGCCCCGTCGCTTTCCTTTGTATGGATGCCCGCACATGGCTCTGCATGTGCATGTGTATCTGCAGGCAAAGTCGCATCCAGCCGGGCACCTGTAGCCGCAGCTGTACGTGCAAGTGCCGACCGCGCTCGGCCACACAATGACGCGCGTCACGCGAACGGTTTCCAGCATGAAGCTCGTCGTCCTCCACTAGTTGAGCAACGCATCGGCCATACACCAAGCAGCCGCGGCCCGCTCGCGCCTCTCGCCCTGGCGCACGTCCTCCAGCGTCAGGTCCTTTGACGGCGACGCGTCCATGATGCTCTGCGCGCCGTCCAGCTGCTGCTGCTGAAAGACGGACAGGTCCAGGCTGCCCAGCCCCTCGAGCACCTTGCGCGCCTTGTCGACCTGGGTGCGGATGGCAGCCGTCTCGGTGCGCGTGCGGTCGAGGTGGTCCTGCATCATCTCGATGGCGGACTCGCGCGCCTGGTGCGGCCGGTACTCGTTGAGGATGTGGTGGATGTTGATGAAGAGGGTGCGGATGTCGAGAATCTTGGCCTCGGCGTCGGCCGGGTTGCGCGCCAGGACGCCGTTGAGCTCGAGGAAGTTGAGCAGCAGCGACTTGACGAGGCGCTTGAGCTCAAAGGCGCGGTCGTAGTGCTTGGCGTCCTTTGCGCCGGACGAGGCGGTTGCGGGTAGGTTTTGGATGCCCTGTTCCTCGAGCGTCGGGAGCTTGTCGTCGAGCTGTAGACGAGCTGGTTAGACACAGATGTCTCCTCAAGCAAAAACAAAAGAAGCTTTGACGTCGCGCAAACGCACCATGTACTGATCACCAAAGACTCGCCATCGTCCGTCTGCCGGTTCTGGCGGCGGCTGGAGGTGCCTCAGATGCTCTGGCAGGTCTGGAATCCGCCCATTGCTTGCGTCGTCTTGAAGCAGTGGCGCCCTGGCCAGCTTCAGCTCAATGAGCTCTGAGAGTCTATCCGGCGTGAATTCCTTCCAAAACTCTGGCGGGTTGGGGAACGTCGAAGCCAGCGAGTGCGGCTCTGGCTGGTCATCCATCTTTGCCCTTTGCCTTTCTTCTTCTGCTCTCCGTCTCTCTCGGTGGTTTCCAATGCACGTAACCCCTCCCCGCGCTTTGAGTAAGAGTTGATGGGTATCACCTCATTGGAGACCGAGAGAAGATGGCAAAGAAGCTCTTCGGTGAACAAGAGCTACCGCGCTGGAGCAAGCAACATGTAGAGCGACGTGAATGCAGAGAGGAGAGAGATGGTCGAAATGTTAATATGGAAATGCATCAATGATCGCTGATCGCTTATCCTTATCGCTTTCAGGCGCACCAGCTTAATAGTGACATTAACTAGTGGCTGCAGCGCCCGGAGAAACACCGGCTCCGGGGAAGCTTCAACGCTCAGTGACGTCCCGCCCTGGAGCTTCGACAGAGGATGGAAAAAAAGTGAACTTCAAGGGATGGATGGATCTTGCACGATTACACGATTCTAGGAGAGGCCCCCCTTATTCATTGACCTTTAATTACCTCTGGTATTATATTCTTAATTTCTCTCGAGCAATTGGGTAATCCATTAGCTCCCTCTATCACCAACATACCCATCATCACGTAAAGAGACGCAAGGGGAGACAGAGAGAGCAGCTCCTTCAGCTCCCCACAACCTCCATACTCCTACCATCTACCGACTTCACCTTCACCATGGCAGACGTTCGGGCACTCCTCCGCCAGCAGCGGGCAGCTCGCCGCATCACCCATCCACACGCCGCATACTCAGACACCGGAAAGCTGCTCTGCACCCTCTGCCGCGACCAGATCCGCGCAGAATCCCACTGGGACGCCCACCTCGCCGGCGACAAGCACAGGAAGCGCCTGTCTGCCATAGCAGCTCCGCCTCCAACTGATGCCAATGGCATTGACGACTACTGCGAGACCGACGAGGTCAATGATCAGGTGCAGATCGAGGACTTGGAGGACGATGTTGAAGAAGGCCGGGATCAGAGAGCAGACACTCCCTCGTCTGCCCACAAACGGAAACTCGACCACGGAGCTGCTGCATCCTTAGACGAGCATGACACGGACAAAGACGCGGACGATGAGGACGAGGTGCGGAGGAAACGGAGCAGACACGCGTCACCCGAGACCGGCCGCAGGAAGCCGCAGGGACCCTCGCAGGGCGTCCAGGTCCAGATGCCCTCACGGTCAACAACGCCCGCCGACTCGCAACACTCTGGCAGCTCGGCGGCAAGGTCGACGACAAAGCTGGCAACCTCTCTTCCATCTCGCCAGGCCAGCAACTTGGCAACCCCGGCATCCTCCTCCTCCATGAGCATTCAACAAGAGGCACCATCGCAACCACAACCGCAACGACAACCGCCACAACAACCGCAACCCCCAGCAGCGTCCACATCCCAGGACCAACAACAACAACAACAAATCAACGAAGACGAATGGGCCGCCTTCGAAGCCGACATCGCCGCCGAAACAGCCCCCTACGACGCCGACGCCGTAATCTCCCGTCCCGCCATGACCGCCGAGGAAGCCGCCGCCGCAAAGGAAGCCGCCGCTGCCGAGCAGGAAGCTCTCGAGAACCCAGAGTCCCGCAAGACAAAGGCAGACGCGGACATTGAGGACGAGCGGGAGGAGGCTTCGCGGGCGCTGGAGGAGGAGTTTGAGGAGATGCAGGAGCTCGAGGCGCGGGTGCAGCGGCTCAAGGAGAAGAGGGAAGCGTTGATGCGGAGGAGAGGGGAGACGGTCGGTCAGGATCAGGCGGATGGTGATGATGTTGCTGCTTCTCTGCGGGCGACGACTGCGAAGCCTTCTTCCGGTGCCCGAGATGAAGGGAATGAGAAGGCCATCACGACTTCTGATATGAACGGAGCCGAAGCTGAGAACAATGACGAAGATGACGAAGATGATGAAGAAGATGAGGAAGACGACTGGGACGGCTTCCGGTTTCGCACAGGCCGGTAGCAGAAGCGAATGGCGAATAGGCCGAACCGCGATGGATGTATATACAAGGCCGTTTCTGTTTCTCTTCCCTGATTTCTGCTTTTTACTCTATGACTTATGTCTCGTACTTGGGAAATTAATGCATGGATCTGGCGTACACTGGATAGATGCGAGCAACTGCTTTCATAGGTCGCCGAGGACGATCAATTTCGAGATACGGTTGATGCTTATGTTTCATTCACAGTGATTCAATGGGCGCATGCATACCACCATAGAGGACGAATGACCCAGCTACGCCCTGTTACATCACCGCTTCCACGGCGGTATACAAGAGTCGTATTAAGAAAAGCTCCTTTGATCCAAAGCAGAACAGACTGAAATCGCCGGGTATATATGGACAAAAGATGCCAGGAGCTGCCCAAAGCAAAAAGAACCTGAAACGCCCTGCCAAACTAGCATGGCATCGTCACAACGTTGAAAGACGAATCACCATGATCTGCCTCCGTGAACAGGCATCTCACCGCGACTCATCCTTTCCCAGAATCGACGTAGCTTCCAGACACGGCCGACGCCGCGAATCTCGTCCGACCTGCGCGCATCTTCTGCCCGCTCATGGACTTGGCCCTTCCACTTGACGGAAATCCACCGCCTCAAGCCGTCCTTTATACGCTCCTTCTCGACCGTCTTCCGCCTAGCCATCAGGCCGGGGGCGACGTGTACGGGGACCATGCCGGGAACACATTCCTGGGGCAACACGGAGCGCTGGACGAGGTCGCTGGCGGAGAGCCGCGAGGCGAGACGGCGGGAGAGGCGGATGGAGATGAGGGACCGTGCCAACCGGCGTGAGATGATGGCATTCTGAGTCAAGAAGATGGATCGGGAAATCAAATCATCGAGCGAGGGCCTACACGGAGAGTTGAGATAAGAACTCAAGAGGAATCGAGCATTGCGGAGGCGGTAGTGATGGAGAACCGGGTCGATGGAGATGTTGCGAAGTCGACGGCACGTCTATACCGACGGCTAGTCAGCAAGAAGAAGCATCCCCAACAAAGTGCCATATGCCAGCAACGACAGGGGAAGACGAGATGTTGGGACCGATATGCGCCCCTTTCTCTCTTCTTTTGCACTTTCCATCCTTTGCCCCCCTGCAGATTTGGTCTGATAAGCGTCCGTGATGAAGCGTCCGTGCAGTCAAAGTTGCAGGGCCACTCAACAAGGAAGATCATTGCATGGCAAAAGCACTTACACGAGAAATACGCAACAAGTCATCGACATCGAGAAAGCTTGCCACGAGAGCCAAGACCTCGCTTGGCAAAGTATCCAGACGAGGCGGTGACCAGACGCCACTGAGGCCAGAGAGAGCGGATGAAAGCTCGGATAGTGACGAGAACACGTCTGAAGCTCCACCGGCAGATGTGGCGGCTTGACAACAATCGGGAGTGCTCGTAGTGCCTGTGGGAGATGCTGGTACGACAGTAGCGCTCGCAGAGCTGGCACCATCCACGCCAGCGTCGCCAGGGGTCGGTAGTCCCAGCGCGAGCTGGGCCTGGGCCGCTTGATGGGTCTCCGGGGCGGTTGAGCTGGCCATGGCTGCGGCTGTCTGGAGGCTCTGATGTTGGATGACGACGAGGAGCTGCAGCGGTTGCAAAGAGACACGCCTCTTGTGGTACCTTTGTCCGTGCCCAGATCGGGCACTTTGTGTGTCTGGCTAGGTCAACAACAAGTAAGAACGTAGGAAGTACTATGCAACAACAGAGGCTATCCAGAGCTAGGTATGGAGAATGCGTGTATGTATGCAAGGACTGCGTGCAGTAGTAACTGTGTACCTAGGCGTGTAAATGTCAATGAGCAAATGTAGGCTTGTCAAGCGAAGATCAGGGAGCTGCTCGACGGCTATAGGCCAGCCAAGAATCACATCAACACGGGCGAATCACTCGGCAAATAGCATCGAGGGAGTTGCTTTGCCTCTCCGCCTCTTCGCTGGCGTGTCTGCTGCCCGAATGCCCAGTCCGCCTGCCTCGATTGGCTCTTTCATGGATATCCACGGGGGATCGCCTTGGTATTGGCCTGTCCTTTTCTCACCACTTGATGCAGTGGAAAGTGACAAGAACACGGTTGCCGGTGACGGGAGTCCAACTGGAACAGCATGTGCAAGTGGCACGCTGCAGCTTGGGTGAGTGGAAGGGAATGATGCCGAAAACTTTGGGCAAGGGAGATGAATCACACCATTCAATGTTTCACCAAAGCTCGAGCTGCCCCTTGTTGTCTCTGCTGTCCTTCCACTGTTATGTATCCTCGATTAGCGATATCTGGCCAGGCATGTGAAGTGGAATCTAGCAGCATGTAGTTGCAGTATGTGGCCTCTCGAATGATACGGGACACAGACAAGGCGTGACAGAAGTAGCAGTGGCGAAAGTGGAGAGAGTCAAGGTAGCAATCGCAGTGGTATCCTATCTGGATCACACTCGCTGTGAAGCTTGAGACGAGGCCATAGACTGTGGCATGGCTTCAGTTGATGAGGTAACTTTGGGGTCTCGCAGAGGCATGGAGACCGAGTACGGGTAGCTCTCGCGAGGCCGTCTGTGTGTGTCCAGGTCGAGCCGCGGTATGCTGTACATCCAGAGTACCACTGGCGCTTGGCTGGGGAGCGTAGCAATAGGTATGAACCAGGGCAGCGGCCTGCAGGGGTCTCCGGGGGCCTGAGAGTGCTCGTGATGGGACGGAAGCGGCCGAGGTCAACGCAGATGAAGTCGAGCCGCAGATGCTGACGCTTGCATCGCTTCCTCTCCTTCTTTTGCTGCTGCTGCCGTCGGTCCTGCTGGTCAGCAGGCAGTGAACAACGGTGGTTGCTGCGGTGGCTCCCCAGACGCTGCAGAGATGCTGCAGAGACAACAGCGCCGTCTGTCCGCTGCTTCGCTCTGCTTGTCGACTGTCGTCTGTCTGATGCTGCGTCTGCGTCTGCGCCTGCGCCTGCGCCTGCGTTTGCTCGTGCCTATCTGTGCTTGTGCGTGTGCGTGTGCGTGTGCGCGTGTCCTTCTGCGAGATGACGAAAGTGACGACAGGCGCCGGACCCGATATTGAGGCCCAAAGCCGGGGTACAAGGAGGTTCGCTGCGGACAAATGCGGGAGAGGCCGATGAGGAGAAGCTGGACGGGAGAAGCAGTAGTAAGGTAAGGAGGATGTCGATGCTGCTGATGATGATAATGAGGAGAGTGAGGCGGAGGATGAGGATTGAAGGGAGACGAAATCGTTCTGATGGAAGACAATGAGATGTCAGTACCTCAGGCACCAGATTCATGAGGCCAAAGGCTCTCAGAGTCGCAGCAGGAACGAACGGGCAGAGACGCGTACTGCAGCCGAGGCAGGTGCCCTTCGGGATTGCCCAAGTCACTTTTACAATGTCTTTCTTAGCACAGGTACACGCATCTTTCAGCGCCTGACAGCTGTTCAACAGTCAACTTACAGGATCCCAACCTGAGGCTTCGGAGCTCAACTCTCAGCCACAATATCGAGAGACATCGGATCGTCAACCGATGCCAAAATGTAATATCAGTTCTCCTGTCTGTATTACTGTTTCTGCCTCCTGCAGCTGTATGTACTGACGGGTTGGGAGTGCGGAGATGATTGCGTCAATACAGTGCCAACGTACCGTATGGATTGCAAGACAGCACGGCCCCGGTACCTGAGATCAAGCCCGCCTTGATGTACCCGCTACCTGACATGTTACGCGCCTGCGATGGCCGGGGGTTCCCAGCATCGATCAGTGGGGTCCCAGATACATGAAGCGCGGCTGTGCTCGACTCCGTTTTGAGCCGTTTGTGGCCGTTTAGCGCATCGTCTGGCGGTTCGCTGGACGGAGGAACTCTTCGGGTGACGTACCGGTACGCCAGGAAACCACACAAGACGAAGTAGCGAGGACGTACCTTAGGTAGCCTCACAGTCTCATTTGCATCACAATTGAAGTTCCGTCCTCAAACGTTTGAAAAGCACAATGTTGTCTAGACGCCGAACTGTCTTCCGGTTTGTGATGAGATTGTAAAGGAGAAGCAGGAGATGACTTACTCGTAGCAGTATTAGATGTAGAAGCCTAGCTGAAGAGGCGTCATCCTCACACCTCTTCATCTTCACTTACACGGCTTTCCTCTCGCTATACTACCTCCGAATCGGGGCCCAATGATGCTTGTAATTGAGAGACAATAAGGTAGGTAGGTTGCATATCGTCGTGACAGCAATGGACTCGCAGATGCCAACTTGTAAGGCAAGTCCAGACGAGTACCTAATACTAGATACTGTACAGGCTCTAGCTGTGATGAACAGGGTACGGTACAGCAAGATCCCTGCAAACCGACGCCATCACATTTGGCGCCGTCATCGCTTGAGCACTAGGTAGCTGTTGGATGGGTCCCCGTGTAAGTTGACAGTCCCAGCCGTACAGCAAAGCAATCGTGTGTTGCTGTAGTAAGAGAATCAGCTTCGATCTGGGGTTGTCACAGAGCTGCTCATCTCGCCCAGCCAAAGAACTCCTGTGGTCAAGATCAGCGAAATCAAAACAATTCCGCCAAAGCACGGAAGTTTAGAGAGCCAAAACAAGAGCAACTCTCAACTCACGACAACTTCTTCCGTCTCCGTACTCCATCGTCCGCACCTCCGCCGCCCCGGTTTCCCTCCAGCCCCCTCCCATGACGTGGTCATACAGCCAACAGCCGAAGACCGAAGAAAGACCACACGTCTGCCAAAGACGGCGTCTCCTAGAGCCTCAATCAAGCAGTAGCTCGACCTCCTATGCAGCCATCCCCAGCCCTCGTCACAGTCCGCACCCTCTTCGACCGCATCAGGCAGCCTACGGCCCCCATGCCGTGACATACCATGTTGAGCCTCCGTTTGTTCACAGTCTCTGTCTGTCCCCTTCGTACCTAGGTATGTATTATTAGCGCCTCGACTAACGGAGTAGCATCACACACATGCCACTTATGCGCCCTGCAAGGCCATGCCGCGCACACGTGCCCGCTGCCCTGTATGCATTCACCGTCCATCTGTTGCCTCGATGTCGGTTCGTCTTCGTGAATCTGCTCCCGCATCGGTGCCCTGACACCATTGTAAATGTGACAGTTCGGTGAGCTGGATGATCCGACGACCAAGCCATACGCCCGACGATGGTTCGTCTCAGCCACACCGATCAGGTTAGCAGTGTGCGGAATGATCTGCCCATGGTCCAACTGTGTGTGCGCATATTGCTTCGTATATCCGTAGCCAAGGTCCAGTGCCGCCCCTCGTCAATCCGGACCCTGGTCGTTGTCATTGGGCTTCAATTCTCCGGCTTCTCATCGGGCTCCCACCAGGTCATCGACTTCCATCGTCGCCTCGCCTCGGCTACCGTAGTCTCTCGACAAGATGCGGCTGATCTCCAGAGGCCGGGGACTCGAGCTAATCGCAAGCATGCGAATATGGATGACGGGCTGCTTCGCTGGCAAGGCTAGCTGGGAACGGTACAGCATGCCGTCCTGATCGTTGCCTGCCAACTCACCTGCAAAGCCCAGACAAGGGGAAGGGGATGACGGATGGAGCATCTTGCAGTATCATCCCCGCCTTGACGATTCCGGAATCGACGATGCCTCCGTAGGTCTTGTCTCCTTTTAGTCGTTGACAGTCATCATCAACCTTGGGCGGACTCTCGCCGCCTCCTCACTTGCATGAGAGCAGTTGATGCGCTGGCCACCACAGTCCAAGCATGCTGGCAGGCCGGGCGTCAAACCCTACCAGCAACTCACCTCGTGATTCATGCTCTGTTTCTCTCTGTATCAGTGGCCCATGAATCAGAATCTACTCCGCAAATACTTCGTCCTTCAAAAGACCTGTCTCCACCGCCAGAGTCCAATCTGGTCAGACGCCGGCCGGCTGATGTCAAAGCAAGGGACCCCTTGCTCGTCGTGCGTGCTCCGGCCCTCCGTCCCCCGTAGCAGCAGAGGCTAGCAGCAAGCTCGCCCAACCGTCGTCCTGCGAGCCTCCGGCAAGGCGGAGCCTCAGATCCGCTGGGCTTGACTATCTGGCCGGCGTTAGCGCGAACACCCTGTGTGTATCGGCCATTCGTTGCACACCCGTCTGATGGAAATGGCCATCTCCTTTCAACGGGCTGAGATACGGAACCTTGGGAGCCATAACGCGCAGGCCTGGCGTCCTCGACCCTCCTGATGGCTATGGATATAGAATCGTGAAGTAACATTGTGATGTGGCTCCGAATCGCCATGAAAGATGGACTCTCCAGGGCATACCGAACTCACCTTCAAGAGTCGCGATTGCGCAAAGGGGCAAGGTTCACACCCCCCCTGAAGCACATTGGGCAGGATCGAGGCGTTCGTCCGCTCTGATCAATCCATCCGATGCAGGCACCAACGCAACTTCGAGTAAGACATCCTCTCACGTACCACTGACCATTCACAGACCGAAAAGGCTAAGGTATTCGTTCACCCGTACTTACCAGTCACCGACTCAACATGAACAGCCCTATACACTCACACCCCGTCAGCAAGAAACATGGACAGAGTCCTACCGCCCGGAGACAAGCTTCACCGCGCGTGGTGTCTCACCGACAGGATCCGAGATCCGCCCCTTTCATTGGTCCGACTCCTCGATCTACCAACAGCCCGGCCCCCTGGTCCGCAGTCCGCAGTCAACCGACCGTTTTTTTTCTGCGCAGCATCTGTGTGCGCCGTGATTCGTAGCAAATCCACCCCATGCTCTTCCCCAGCCAAAGGATCTGGTTCGTCGAAAAGTGATCGTATGTACCTTGATCATGTACATCATTTTCGACGAGTCGCGTGCCCCCGGAATTTGAGCCTTTTCCTCATATGCTCTCCAAAGGGGGGGGGTCCCCGCAAAGGGGTCGGTCAATCAAGCGGTTGGTGTGTGATGCTGATGCAAGTGAACATGCTCCTTCGTACATCAGCTCACCACTGTATGTAAGTGAGCTGCTGCGCGCTCGCTTGGCCTCTTACACGGCCGGCTTCAACCGCCATTCCCCGTCCGTCCCTCGTCTCGATGGGCGGTTATAGATTGGTGTCAACAAGACCCATCCAGCAGTGGCCTTTTCTCCTTGTTCTTCTTCTCTCCCTGATTTCTGCTCTCTTGGTTCTCTTTTCTCTTTTTTGGCGCCGGACCACGGACCCTTGTCACCCGTCTAAGCACGGCCCCAAACCGCGGCCTAGACCGGCCGCCCTCGAGACCTCGCTCAGCCTCACCGGGACGCAAATCTCATCGCATGAAGCCCTGTGATGAAAAGCTGTTCAGATTTCCTCCAGATTTCACAATCCAACCGTTCGTCCTTTCATTGTGTCCAAGTCCTCTACTGACGTCCACTTCTCTCACCTTGTCATCACCTCTTCCAGCACGTTCAAGACGGAACGGGCCGGCATGATCCAGATCACGGCCCGTGGCGAGGGGCACCAACAACTCGCTCTATCCAGGGGTGCTGGTTCCACCTCGACCTGGCTTGGCGCCTCGTTACGCCGCCATGTGTGCGTTTGTCAACCGTTTGTGTGTGAGTGCGGGTATATCTGATCGAGTACTGTGTGCGTATGTGTGTGTGTGTGCATCTGATAGACCGACCCATGAAGTAACTCATACTTGTACTTCGTATGTGGGCAAGGATATGGCATGTAGTATGAGAAGATACGTGCAAGTGTACAGTACCTCGACCCATGTCCGGTCCCGTCCTCAAGGCTGGTAAAGCCTACCTCGCCTCACCACACCGTGGCCACCAAAAACGGCCAGCCACAGTTCTGAGTGCTGGCCGTAAATGCAAGATTGGTTGGCATCGTTTGATTTCTTCCTCGCTCTCTGGCAGAGCCACTTTCGGCGCCTGGCGCGCCATGCCTTTGCCGCTCCCTCCCGGTCCCCATTTTGGCCCTCTCGATTCATGTCGTAGAATCACGGTGCTGATTGAGCCGACTGTGTGAAGACGCATACCTCTTTGATACGCCGAGAGCCCAACGTGGTACCCAATGCAACAACGGGGAAGCGTGATGCATTACCTCTTCCTCGGCCGCTCTCTTCACCCGTCCACGTCAAAGCTTTCCAGCATCGGCACATACAGCTCTCCGCAACGACAAGACGCGAATAGAAAATGAGAACAATGAAAATAAGATGCAGTCTGTTCCCAAAGCAGAAGGCCAGCTCATCAGTCCATTGCGGCTTCTCCGGCCGAAGCTCCACGGCCTCGATGGCTCAGGCGTCCTTGCCTCATGCTTCGTGGTCCCTCTTCTTCACCGTCACTTAGAGGACGCAGATTCGTCCCATTCCCTCATCGCTGTGTGCTTGCAGGCCGCCTGGGACCGGTGACGGAATCACTCCAGCCCGCTAATGTCGGCCCCGTGCTGTCTCGGCCACTCGTGTTCCTGAGAGCCCCATATCAAAGACCACCCGGCCCTTGCCTTGTCTCCCTCCATGTGAGTTGTTTGCGCTAGTCCATCTTGCCATAGGCGCTCTCCTGCAGCTTTGTGGACGATTGCAGCTTGTGGATGATCGGCGATTCAGTCCGAGCTTCACTCGCAACTCTATCTGCACATGCTGGGCGTATCCGTAGAGCCCGTAGACGCTGACCCTGCGTCCGTCTACGCCACATTCCTGGTCCAGAGCTCTCAGGCGTCGCACCAGCTTTGCAAGTGTTGACTGCGTGGCAAGTTCCCCCAGTCATGACGGCCCCTGTCCCCCAAAGGTACAGCGTATAGCATACGTGCTCCGTATTTAACAGCGTGTTCAAAGCAGGCACAACGCGGTTCCGTTTCGCGGTTCATAACCCGGCTCCAGCCAAGTCTGGCCTGTTGATCGGCGTGTGTGTCTTGCCGGGGAAGCAGTGACATGCCTTCCGATCCAGTTGACGACTCGAGCACCCCCTTGTGTCCGATTCACGCACACACACGCACAGCTCATTGACGCAGTGCTTCCCAACCTAAGCCTTGCCCTGGGTCCTTGGGTTTCGCCCTTGGCGCTTCCTTTTCGTTCCGAAACGGTGTGTGTGCGTGCGCCTGCTGTCGAACCCATCCTTCCCTGTCCTCTGGCCCTCCCCCCCTATAACGCCACATCCACATTTAACAAATCCCCCCGGAGAATAGAGCCGCGACAGGGGTTCGGATTCGTTCGTGATATCCTTGCGGACTGTGCCCTGTATACACATCATTAACATAGATGGGGACAGCTAGCAGGACCACCCGGCTCATAGGACCACTTGAGTTGATCGAACACACCCCTTCCACCCCTTCTACCCAGGCCAGTCCCCATCCTCCTGAGCATAAACCCTGGATGGAATGCTGATGCAGTTTGCCGTGCAGTTTTGTAAATGGCCACCCCCGGAAACAAGGCTGCTTTGCGTCCAGACGAGTGTTGCCACGTTGGCCAGATTAACACAAGCTCGCTCTCCTGGCTCCCTGCCCCCGCTATCAAGCTTCTGCTGTGCTGACGGTCCATACGTCAAGAGGACCTGCAAAGTACCACCGCAGAGGAAAAGGTACGCACGTCTCCATGAAGACTTCATCAGAGGGATCCAAGCTGCGGCGTGGTTATGGAGCCTGCCATGGCCCTTTCTTGGGCATCCGGAATATTCATGTGAGTCGCGAGACATGCATAGACCACCCCCATGCATGCCCATGTCGAAAGAGAAGCCCTCGTCGTGTACGATTCTAATAGGACGTCATGAAGAAGTAACAAGAAGGAGAAGAAAGCTAAACAGCTGCACCAGAATTGGCTGTCCCTCAAAATAGCTTACTATCCTTGTGATGCTCCATTCTTTGCGCCGGGTGGAGGTCCCTTGAAGCAGTCAGAATCGCCCAGACAAAGAAGAAGTAGCCGCGGTTCAAATATCGCCAGCCCGACTAAGGCATCGTGCTTCTTGTCCAACCCCATTTGGCGCGGCAGAATGAGAGGGACGGTGAGAAAGAGGCCGTCGAGGGAGCGACATGTGGAGATGCCTCTGAGAGCCGCATTCGCAGATGCTGTGTGACCAATGGACCCTGTTGTCTTTGCTGTTCCCGGCCGCACATCCACATTGTTCTTCTGAGAGCTTCATATCGTGGCGCATTCGATTCGAGCAGCATGACCGTGAAGGGGAGTTTGTCGACACTACTGATCCAGGGCGTGACAGTATGGAAAGGGTATGGTAGAGTTCCGTGTGCCGTCCATCAAAGGCGTATGAGCTTTTTCTTCCAGCATGTAGTGACCAAAGTGTGGCTCCATTGCTTCTTGTCCCTCTCTGTTTTTTTCGTTGTTAGTTCACACAAGGACTAGAGGGCTGAACATGGGCTCCCCCCTTTTTGGACGATAGATGCTCAAGCTATCCGAAACAAGCGATGACACATGTGCTGAATGGGCAATTCGGGTTGTTTGTAGATTCTTTGAAGCGTAGTCACTCACATACCAGGTACCGAGCACTTCCATGGGGCGGGCAATATCCATAGTAGCTATCCGTCAAGCTTTCGTCGACCCAAGCTCGGAGCTCGCTTTGGTGCCCTCCCAGGCTGGTTTCCCGCTACTACAGGTATGGCCAGCACGGCCACACTACCGGCCACTTGCGGGACGAACGAACCAAGACCCCAGCATTCACCGGATTCGACAACCTGGAACCCATACGCAGGCGGTCAGGATCCATCCCCCTGTTCCATGACACTTGTCCATCCTCGGGACGAACCATAAGAGAAGACCCACAGTGGCCGCAGATCGAGTCGCCCACTTACTTGCTTGTGGTGGGAAAAAATAGAGGGAGAGGGTAGATGAAAGGGCCCCCAAACAAGCCAGGGCCTCTTTGCTGCGTGGCGAGGGCAGCAGGTGCGTTTGCTGGTTGTGGCATGCGTGAGCGGACATCGAGGGGCTCCATCTGGTGTATCAAAGCGCTGTCGTGCTGCAGTAATGATGTTAGCAAAAGGGAGACTAAGGCTAGAAGAAGGAGAGGGTATGGAATTGATAGTTTTAGTTCGAATGAGAAGGCGAAGGATCCGGCAGGAAATGACAAGACGTTGACGAGGAACACCCAGACTTACTGTGGCGAAGGGCATACTTGTATCTTCAATTTGCCCTTCCTCTGCGTCATCTCGGTCTTGAAATTGGTTCGCCCGCATTCCCTCATGGTCTGTGTGTGCGGATGAGTTGCTTCCCCCTGCCTCAGAGCTTTGTACGGCGCGCTTTGACAAAAGAAAGTGTGCAGGGACACGTTCGTGTACAGCAGCGACAGCATGTTGAAAGAAGCAAAAGAACGCGGGGACTGTCTGATGGGTTTCTCTTTCTACAAGCAGCCTATGAGGGCTGGACCAACGTGGCAAGCTCCTCTGCAGGCTCACGAGCACAGCACACCACAAGGGGGAAGTCCCCTTCCCAAAAGTGGCCAAGTGGAGGAGGAGGGAAGAAGTTTAGAAAAAAAAGGGAGTTATGGGGAACGCTAGATCACATGTGTCGGCCCAAAGAATGGAATTGGGCGAGTTCTCGGGGAGAGGTGGTCTCCCAGTCAGCGAGTTGTGATAGCTGAGGACAATTGGCTATAGGAGTGAGTAAGGCCACTGACCAGGGGGGTTCTCTTGACGCGCCAATTGCCAGCAGTTCGGCATCTGGTAATGAGCTGATGAGGTAAGTAATTTGATGGTGGAAAAGGCCAAGTGAGGCAAGGGGAGGCAAGGGGATGTCATGTATGTCGCCAGCCCATGGTGGTGTTCTGCATCGAGGTTACCGTACCTCCACACCAATTCCCCCCCACACGCACACACGCACACACACGCACACTGCACACGCACAATTTCACTCCCACCCCTGTACTTGGGAAACCAGGAACGTGCTACGGGATACGCCATCACACAGCAGGCAAGGGTGTGCCACTGGGTCGAAAACGAAAAGGGGGGGTGTGTGGGAGAGGTAGGGCAACTGGCATGTTGGTATAGGGCAAAACGTACGGATACCCAATCCACGTATCAAAGCATCTTTTTTTTATCCCGCAGGAAGCAGGACGATAATGACGAAGTTCGTTGGCCCGTGTAGAGGAAAGCTGCTTGTTGGTCGCTGGAGAGTCCCACCGAGAGAGGATTGGGTTGTAAAGGTGCCGGATGGTAAAATGGAAAGACGAGGGTCAAATGGAACAGCAGTTGATCAAACTTCCAGGCAAGTATAAGTTAGCTTGGCCGTCCCCAATGGCAAGACTCAAGAAAGCTGCCAGACTTACCAGCCAAGCCATTGAGATAAATCAGATGCCCGAGTAACAAAAGCAGACGACAGAGTCCTCCAATTTCCAACGTCTGAAGCCGTCCACCCTCGCCAACCGAATCTACAAGCGAGCAAGTCCCGACAAGACTAAACGGGGTGCCCTGCATCAAACGATTCCGGCGCTAGTCTGGAAATTGCGTCCTCCCGATCGTCTTTGTCTATTGTAGGTGCCGACTTGACAATCTTTGACATCTCAGTAGCATCATCATCTTCCAAGCTGGAAACTGGAAGAGGGATTGCCTTTGTTGTGCCCAAGGGGGGAATTGGGGCTTGAAGAAGGTTGGCCGTTGTCTGGCAATGTCCATTTGCTGATGCTGTTGAATCGCAATGCAGTTCTCTCTCTCTCCTCTCTCTCGTCGTCCTCTTCCTCGTTCTTTTCCTCCTTGCCTTCCTCCACTTCCGTCCTTGTAATCGATCGACGGCACCCCTCGACGGAGTGACCATGTGTTACTTCGAACAGACTCGTTGGAGTTGCGGCTACTGGCGTTGGGGCCACTTCAAGCAGCAGTGCAACAAGGAATACCGAATGGGCGAAACGTGCGGGCTGAAGCTGGTCTATCACACAATCCCCGATCCGGACGTCTGCAGATTGTGCCACGATAGAGAGAAGAAGGAGCGGCGCCTCAGCAAGATGGTCTCGGACGTGGAACGTTGGCAGAAGGAGGGCAATCGCTCCGCCACCATCGAGAGGACAGAGGGCGAGATGGCAGTCGTCAGGGAACAAATCTGCGCAATGCAAAAGGAACATGCGGCTAGGCAATTTTCGCTGGCCCAGGTAAGAGAGAGGCCCCCCCTTCCCCCCTTTCTTCCCCACCTGTTCTCGAGAATTCGGTGGACAAGACACAGAGAGGGTTGGCAAAGAGAAAACCATGGTGAAGCAAGCGACAAACTTGTGGCTAACACTTCTTCTGCTTCAGTGACAATGGCAGGGGGGGGAAGAAGTCAGCTTACAGTAGACACGGCCACAAAGTCAAAAGGTTCGCCAGCGGATATCAGAGGCTAGGCACGACGCAAGAACCGGGTCACCATCGGCGCAAATGGCGAAGCATGGGAGAAGGATAATACAGGTCCTGGTCCTGCGGAACGAGAATCGCATTTTTGTTCCAGGGCTTGCTAGTCCACGGATGTCGTTCGCTGTCATTCCGGGTCGTCTTTTCATTCATTTTCCTGCATTTCAGCATGGCATGGTGCTGGGCACATGAGAAAAAAAAAGCGTTGTTTCCTTATGTCGGTTAGAAGGGCACGAGTTTGATCGAACTTCACTGTATAACTGGTGCGATGGATCTCACGAAGGAGCGTCTGGTTGGAAATTTTCGTTTTTGCTTCTTCTTTTCTTTGAGTTGCGGTAGCGAATGGGTCATTTTGCACTCCTTTCCCTGCCCTTGATTAGGTACTGGGATCCTCCGAATGACATGTTCCATGTTCTGTCGACTTTCTGAAGCGCCTCTTCCGGGGTCCTGGGCTGAGAAGGGCGCAGACTTCGTGTAATGGTGGGCTGGAAAGAGTTTTGTGAGTGGGCCAGTGCTGCTACTGCAGACGACTGGGGGGGCATTTTGAAAGCTCCTTGGCGGGGTGAGGGTTGAATGCGTGGCAATGCCCATCGTCTGTTTGATGTGATGGCCACTAGTAGGGGGATAGCGTCCATGAATCGACGTCACGTCCAGAGGCGAAAGTTGGCATCCCGATAAATCCCCTTGATGTTGGTATAGGCCGAGGAATGCCGTGGCGAGGGGAAGTCGAACTGCGCGGTGCCCGTAGGGGGGAGGGTCGTCATGGCCTGTACCTGAGCGCAAGCAGGTGGTGAATCTCGATGAGCAAGGTGCTTCGTAGATAGTTGAGTGACTGCTCTCGCTTATCGCGTTTGTGCCTAGACTAGAACGCATGTAGCCCGCTTGCATGGTGCCGGGGACTTGACGTGAAAAGTTGGGGGTGGACATGAATACAACGCAATCAAGCACCGCATCTGTGGTTGGACGTGTTGCCGTCTCGCTGCGGAATTTGCCAAGGGCACCGGTTTGCCGGGACCTCCATTGAGCAGCATCATAGGGAGCTCTCGGCATAGATTCGCATATGGAACGAATAACGCGCAGGAGATGTGATGGTTGCTCTCTTCACCTCGTCTCTTGCGCCAGTCGAAACGCTCGCCGGGGCCGTAAGCCACTGCCGTCTGTAGCGGCTGACTGACCGTGACAGAGGAAGCTAGGGCTGTACGAAGCAGCTCCATGGCTATTGGTAGGCTGCTCTGGCGGTTTTGTCTTCCCTCCGTTCCACGGCTGTCAACCCCCTCTCTTCCCGCCTCCGCCCAGCGCTTATGACACGGCTCCTCTCTAGCCTCTCCCGTCGCTCCCATTCGGCTGCTGGGGTTCGCAAGCCGGGGGTGGCTGGCCTCACTCGACTCGCCCTGGACAGCCCACCGAGCTGGAACAGCGCTTCTCAGGACCGTCTCCCGATGATTTGGTTCCCTCACAGGCACAAATCCCGAGTGTTTGGATGTGCGGCAAGCCCCCCGAACCCTGTCCACCCCCTCAAAACGGAACGGTGGGAACTAAAACGGTGCGAGCCGAGGCCGACGAATGAACCAGGCTAAGAGACGGAATCCGACGGCTAGTTGGACGGCCATTCCTGGACAGCTTGTGGCACTACTGTAAACGAACGACTCCACAGCCTCGGCCATGCACGTGTCTGTCGCTCAATGGACACCTTGCGGTGAAGGTCATTGTCTTTTCTACTCGATGAATACCAATCCCGTTGCCTCCGTACCGCAGACGGCGAGAGACCGAGCGCTTCTCAAGTCAAAATCATTCACTTTCTCGTTGATGCCGAATCACATCGAGCCAGTCGAATTTGGCGTCAAGCGCCAACTCGATTAGTGGACGCTTCGTTGCTGGACGGAGTATGTATAAATTGTCTTTTTTTTTCTTGTTCTTTGGCTCTCTTCTGTATAGGCCACTTGCTGGCGCAAGCGCTTGCCCCCCCTGGCCTTGCGCTCTTTTTTTTCGGAAGGAAAATGATAGAAAGGGAGTGTTGGTTCCGGGAAATTGGTAAATCTCGGTTGAAGAGGCAACCCGCTTGGGATGCCGACGCTCGCTCGTTGAAAAAAAGGGTTTCCAGCCCTCCGGGAGCGCCTGGGGTATCAAAGAAGATACTGACGAAAAATAATTAGAAGAAAAGGAAAAGGAAAAAGGGTGTCTGTGAGTGTTGACTCTGGATCGTTGTTTCGCTAATAATTCTTCGGCTGCACCAGATTTTTCCAACCATGACGATGCGTTGGCAAAGCAAGTCGCACACTCGTCGTTATTAATTCATGGCCGCGGCCGCATCTGCAAAGGTCCCAACAAGGGCTGCGTCGTCGTCTTCGAGTGTTCTCAGGCTGGCTGGACGGTTGCCTTGTGTTTCGCTCGCATCTTCATCGGCAAGCCAGTCGACTTTGATGCCGGCTGGCGGACTGTCCTCCTGAGTGCTGAGCTTCGATACGAGGTGGTGGTACCGCGCGACACGGGCGCCTTGACCAGCGTATGCGAAGAGTGTTGTGGTGGATTTGCGGCCTGTAGAGTCTTGAGGAGCGATTTCGAAAATGTCGACCATGTTGCTGCAGCCAAAGTCAGTGTCTTGGTTCGATGTTGCTCATGAGGGTCGCCCTCGGGAAAGAAGGGAGTTCATTCGGGAGGGACCAACTTGGATGTCTTTGCGACTACTCGCTGCAGAGCCTCGTTCTCACGCTGGGCCTCGGCAGTGTCGCCTTCTCCGTTGAGAGTGCCATCGCCGAAGCTGCCGTACTGCATGCCGTTTCCATCGTCGTACAAGAGGCGGTTCTCTTCAGTCTGCGGGTAGGGAATGACTCGGTTAGCGCCAGGTTCGCAGGCTCAAGAGATGGATTTCGAGGCTCGCGGGGGGGCTGCCGAAGCAGGAGATGCAAGTCGCATAGGGCTGCAGAGAATCGCATCGGTCAGTAGACAGCGCACCTCGTCGTAGACGTCCTTCTGCCGCCTTCCGAGGCATGATTGGCAGAGCCCCATGATGGCGGGCTCGGGGTTGCGCCAGTGCGTGCAGCAGCTCGGCGCGGGTCGATTAACGCGTGTGTCGAAAGCTAGCAGTCGGCCGGCGTGTTCATATCATGGTTTCCAGGGCGCTCAGCTGCAGGATGCGTGGTTTTGTCGCTTGGAACCCCTGTCTGCGGTGCTTGTCGTCGGTCGTGTCGTTACCTGAGTCAAGGACGAGGCGCTCAACGGCTTTGGGGGGGTGGCTCGCGAGCGCCTCGTCGGCTAAATTTCGGGTCGCGCAACAGCTTGGAGCTCCGTGAAGCTTTGGTGGAGCTACCTCTTTCGGCAGCTCCTCTTGCGATTGTCGTTCGTCATCATTGATTGACTGCTGCTGAGGGACATCTCGTCGCCCTCTCTTGCTTTTCTTCTCCTCACTCTTCTGCTGATTCTTGGAGCATCATGTCATTGATGGAATGCGCCCGCCAATTCACACTTCCAGCGCCTCTTCTCCAGCTCCCTCTCTCCTCCCTGTACCCCGCTATGGCAGCCGCTATAGATTGATGGATCCATACCGGGCCATCCCTCGAAATACTGGGCTGGTGATATCTCCATCCCTTCACTTCAATAGCTAGGTCTATCGTTGCCCTTGCTCAGGTCGATTGACTACCTATCCGAATCTTCTCTGGCAGAGTCTGCCAGAACGCCCACTTCCGTGCGGCCTAGAGATCGATAAAGGGGCTGACGGCCTCCTTTATATCGGCTTTATATCGACATCCCATTCTTGACGCATCCTTACCATACTCAAGTTTCAGTCCATGTCAAACTCCTCTTTCCGCAGGATGTTAAAAGGTCTTCGAAAAGGATATAAGGAACACGGCATTCGCTTCTTTGGTCAGTCTTTCATCTCCATCTCCAGCTCCAGCTCCATCTCCATCTCTATCTCCGTCCCCGTCCCCAAGTCACTTCACCTTCACTCGTCTTGCCTTTGTCCGATCATTACCCTCTATGATCTTCTCTGGGCGCTTTTGCATCTTATAATTCGCACTTCCTTCGAGGGCTCACAACATGCTCAGCATACTTCCTTGGGCCTTGGTGGCTCTCCCCCTGACTGAGGCCCGCTTCGCCATCCGACCAAGGGCTCAGAATAACGAGACCGCACAATGCTGCCCGTGCGTGCCTAGTGGCTTCAATCCCCAGGATACAACTATCACTGTCACCGTCACGAGTCCCAGGGAAACCGTCACCATCAGCCACACCGTCGTTCAGCAGGCAACCACCGTCTTTGTCACTCACACTGTTGCTCATGGATCGCCTAGTGCTGTCATCCACGAAGCCACAACTATTGCCGGGCGTCCAACCAAGATAGAGACAGCTCTTAGTGCTGTTTCCAGCTTCTCGGGGCTTTCAACAAACGTGGAGCTTATCAAGACGATCACGAAGACGGTACAGCCGGGAGACGGTCAGCTTGGAGACGGTTCAGAGTCGCCGAAGACCGTGACGGTGACAGTCGGTCCAGATGAGCCCAAATCTGTCGAAGCATCGTCTGTTGTGACTGTTACCGCCAATCCTGAGAATTCAGCACAGTCAACCCCTTTGCCAAACGCAATCGAGCCATCTCCCTCGGGCAATAGCCAAGCAATCGGCCCCAGCACCGTCACCGTCACCATCGGTACTCAATCACAGGTCTCGCAGAGCACCGAGTCAAAACCAAGCATGCAAACTGTGTCCTTTTTGCCGACACCCTCGGGCCCCGAAACGGTGACTTTTGTCGGAAGCCCAGCAAGCCAATCTACTGCTACTGTCAACTCAGCCGGCAAACCTGCAAATCCCATCAGCGAGACAGTGGCTATCGAGAAGGATCCAGCGAGCCCAAGCACCGCAACGGTGACGCTCGCAAAGAATCCCTCGAGGCCGGGCACCGAGACGGTCACATTCGTGGAGAATCCGGCACACCAAGGCTCTACAGCGACGGCGGCGGCGGCGGTGACAACGACTTTGGGGGAAAATGTGTCAAGCTCTACCGCCAAGACGCTCACCTTTGCCGAGAATCTTCCCCAGCCAAGCTCTTCTGCATCCATGAGAAGTCCACCGAGCCCCAGTGCCCAGACGGTGGATTTTGTGCCCAACAAGCCAGACCCTATCATCGCGACCTCGTCACCTGCTCAACCCGCCATCACCACTCCGCCACAACTTGCGACCATCTTGCCAGTCACTGACCGCTTCGCAACGCTCACGCAAACAATGACCTCAGGGGGGGATGTCACCGTCGAGATAACCATCGTCAACATCTTCACTGGCGAGACCATCTGCAGGAAAGAGGACAGCGACGAGCCATGCGACCCTGCGCAGGAGACGCACCTGCTGAAGCCATCGGGAGAAGTCCCTTGCTTGACAACGGGCATCTTTACGAAGACGGCGACGGCAACGGCATTCAATACTGTTGTCGTGACGGTCAGTCCTGGCTTGTGGTCGAATGGAACGTTTGCGACGGGAGTTGCACCACCAGCCGGTGCCGCCACGGGGACTGGCAGCCCGATGCTGCGAAGGGGGAGGGTGGCGATGGTTAGGAGGCGGCTGTGATGTGTATGAACTTTGTATAGGGTGGGTGCGGGCGTTGTCTAATTGGTATATCTGGGTGCTGCGGTACGAAAGGGATCTGTCTATCTGGGTAATCAATCTTTGGGGGTGATTGGTTTGACGGGGCTTGTTCATTGGGATATCATGGTCATCTCTAGCTTTGTATCACTTATAGCTGTACTAATGCGTCTAGTCTCTGGTCTGAAATTCATCCGTCGAGGATATATTCTGTTTCAAGCTTGCTTTAACTGTTCAGATCTTTGCAGTTCGTCTCCTGACTCTTTCGGCTTGTGCTCATCGTCCATCACCCCCCTTTTTATGAATGCACAGACTCCCATTGATTACTGCCAATTCTCCCGAATCACCTCAGCAATCACCCCATGGTCCTCAAACTGCTTCAACCCACTCACAACAACCACGCCCACGACCCCCGCCACGCCCTGCACCCGAATGGGCACCGCACCTCCATGGATCGCATACTCCCCAGCCTCACTCGGCCCCAAGCCAAACTTGGCCGCAAACGCAGCCTCGTTGCCGGCGTACTTTTGCCCCAAGTACCACGAGCTGACGCCGAAGCGGAGCACGGCGGCGCGCTTGCGGCGCACCCAGCTCTCGTTGTCCGGCGTCACGCCCGCGCCCGTGGCGACCTGGTAGAGCGTCTGGGAGCCGGCGCCGTTGCTGATGGAGATGAGCGTCGCGCGGCCCTGGCGGGCAAAGGGCAGGAGGCGCGCGTAGAGGAGGTTGCCGAGCTCGACGGCGTCTTCGGCCGTGAAGGAGGAGAGCGTGAAGCCCTCTGCGCCGACGTCTGCGTCTACCAGCGCTTGAAGCTACTCGCCACAGGTGTGTGTGTTTAGTACCAAAAGTTTTTCTTGTAGCCGAGTTTTGTCATGATGAAGAAACTCACCTCCTCTGGTGTGCTGCCGCCAGGGGGGCTTTGGATGGGAGCCGCAGGGGCAGAGTCTCGGGCTGCGCTGAGGGCCTTTTCAAGGCCGGTGCCAGCGGGGAATGATCGCTGCCAAACCTTGCGAGCCATCTTCAACTTTTTGTCTCTTGACTGCTATAAAACGAACTTTATTGTGAGTGAGTGAGTGAGAAACCAAATAGTTGAGTGAGATTCAAAATATAATGATCGTGAGTACCTTAGGTATGTCGTAAAAAAGGAGAAACATCATGCTCAAGCATCGACGTCAAGCCTCAACTTAAATGCTTCGGCACTAGACCCGATCGGCCCGACTGGAATCATCGTCACATCAGCTCTTGGAACAGAAAGGAAACGGACATTCTTGCCAGTCTTCGGCTTTTGTCTGGATTTGCTGGTGGATCGGAGAAAACCGTCGGTCTTGATAGGGCCGTCAGAAAATTGGAGACGACTTTAGAGTCGTGGGTTTCTGGGTACTGTGGAGAAGCTTAAAACCACGGACGGGTTGCATCATCGTCAGGTAACCTCAAGGTTGCTATAAAGGCACAGAGGCACAGGATCGCTAGATCCTGTAATTCTCGGTCAACGCAAGATCAATTCATGGCCGACTATCTCGATTCTTCTCACAAAAAGCTCGTCTATCTTTTGGCACAGGTAGGTAGGTCAGCATACGAGAGTCTTGCTGCGAACTCAGAAAATATTGCTCCCGTCGACATGGGGTCGGGAGGACAAAGAGGGATCCCTCAAGGAAGAGGGACAAGGGGCCAGAAACAACACAAAGCCAAGAACAGATTCCCTTGAAATCTCGAACGCACACAAATATCCGTGGTCCTCCAATTGATCCGACTCGAGACTGAAAACATCAAAAGGGCATATAGACTTCCGGGGTCACAGCCGGACAAGGTTCTGGACACAGAACAAAACCATCGAAAGGTACAAGTGTCAGGCTGCAACGAAGATAAGAGGCAGATCACGACACCGCATTCTATGCTTCATCATAGCGAATGTCATTCTCCATCGTTACATCCGATTCGCGTCGTCTCAAGACTGGTTCTGCCTGGAAGCCGTTGCTCTCGACAATGCTGGCCGTGTCCGACAGCTTCCCCGACTCGAGGTCCTCGATGCTCTGCAGCGCCTGTATAAACTTGGCCTGCTCCAGTTTGAGCATTGCGCGCTTGCTCGCCGTCGCCGCGTCCTCGTCCATCAGCTTCTCATAGACTCTCATAGCGTCCGGTCCGCGCACGTCCAGCTTGTCGTCCAGGTAGTTGCGCAGCTCTCTTCGAATCGCGGGAATCATGCGGCAGACGATGCGCTGCGTCACGGCATCCGAGTATCGTAAGGCGGCGAGCTTATAGTACCCTCTAACGTACGCGACAACCTCGACCTCCCGCTCGAATTCGTCCGGATTGAGCCGGGCCTGCTCCGACTCCCGTCGCTTGACCTCCTGCATCTGCATCTCCTCCGTCATGGCCTCCCACGGCGCGAGGGGCTTCTGCTTGTACCCAGCCGCCACCATTCTCATGTAGTGGCGGAATCGAGCCAGCACCGCTCGCTCGCTCTTGAGGCACTGGTCAAACGCTTCCGTGTTGTACGTCATGACTCTCTCCGCCTCGTCGCTGTAGAGCTCTTCGAGTGCCTTTTGCGTCGTGTTCCAGTGCTTGTCCAGACAGCTTTTAAGGTGTCGTTTGGCCTCGGGGTAGATGTATCGCTTCTTCAGGTTTCCAAACGACTCATTCAGGGCTGAATCGAGCTCGGCTGACAGCTGACGTATCACCTCTCGTAGGTAGACGCCAGTAGGTCCTTTCCACGGCCTGATGGCCTCCATGGCCAAGTCATTGTAGACGTCAGGAGGGATAATACTGGGCATGCCGGCCTTCATCTTGGCCCGGATCTCCTCTCTCACTTGGCGAAGCGTCCGAAAGCCTCGTCCGACCTCCCAGAATTCGCCAAAAGGCTCAGCGAGCCCCTGCCTATGTGCGGGAGGCAGAGGTTGCTGAGGACCAAAACTGTTGCCGTTGATGCTGTTGCCGACGTCCTCCGGCTTGACCGTATTGGACGGCCCGGCGGCTGCATAGTCTGTCCTAGATCGCTTTGATGGCGTGGCCTGTGCTGTCGGCTGTCGTCGTTTGGAAGGGGTGGCAGCGGTCGTTGTTGCGACAGACGCCGCATCCGACTCGTCATCGCTGAGCGCAATGACTGGAATATCGCTTCGATCTTTGAGAACAAACTTGGGCTTGATCTCCAAGAGGCAGTCCCGAAAGTTGGCGGGCAAGCTGTTGATACGAGCTGCGAATTCGTCAATCTTGATCCGGGCACTATCCGCAAAGCTGTTGAGGCACGTCTGTATCTCCAGCTCCACATTGTGCGGGAGTTCGGGGAGGTTGGCAAGTTGCCTGTTGACCTTGTCGAGATTCAACTTGACTTTGTGCTTGATATTTGGAAGACTAGGAAAACCAGCGTTAGTGGTGGTCCTGGATGTGTCATGGGGGGTGAGCAAGACTTACCTCTTCGCAAATTCCTCGCCCAGTCGCTCCGAAAGAAAGGCCTTGAGTCTCTCCACACCGCAGCGGTGGACAAACTCATGAAAGGCTTCGGGCCATTTATCGACCGACTCGTCCTCAAACATCCTTTCCTCCCACTTCTTCAATTCTTCCAGATCTTTACCCTGGGGACGAGACGTGATAAAGTACCCCAGGCCCGTCGAGTGGGCCTGTCCCTTCATGATCTCAAGCCACTGAGCGTGGTTTCCGCCGTCAGGTAAGAGATCAGCCTTGGTCAGCACACCTATGGTTCGGTCCTTGGCTTTCAGCTTTCGAGTGAGGCCAAAAGTGGCCGAGTTTTCTGCATCGCTGTTCATGGGCATGGCGCAAATAATTATGGCAGATGGGTGCTGGATGTAGGCGCTCGAGAGGTTTCGGACCACATTGACCAAGTACTCGTCGTTGGCGTCGGCGGGATTCTGGAAAATGCCAGGCATGTCGTAGAATGACAGATCGGGCAGGTCGGGCCCCTTGATTTCCAGAGCCACAATGTTGGGCGAGAATTTTGCCTGTGGATCCTCTGCTGCCTTGTCGATGGGAACGTTTGAGGCAATGGAGCCTCGCCCTGGGACGAAGAGGCCGTGGTGCTTGTCATCGTTCAAGATGGCAATCTGGGCCCAGCGCAAGACTTCCTCGATCTCGGACTTGTCGTGCATCGTCTTGAACTCGAGGACCAACGTACTGGGTCGCTTTTTCCAGGGAAAGAAGGGGTCGTGGGCCGTGACGTCTGATTCGTGTATGGGGCGAGGAGGAGGCTCGTACACATACTCCTTGCGCAGCCAAACACGACACGACCATTCGGCGTTGCGGGAAACACGAATGTGCAGAGGACATCGAGTGCAGGCGCCCTCGCTGCGCGGCAGATCCAGGTTGGCCAGGCCTGACATGAGACTCGACTTGCCTGCCGACTGGTCGCCAACAAGGACAAGCTCGGGCAGCTGCACGTCGTGGGACACGCCGAGCTGCTGGAGCTCTCCGAGGGTGTCGTTGCAGGCTTTGAGCTTCTTGCCAATGTCCTGGAAGGACGTGTGGAAGAAGCTCTCGTCCATGTTCTTGGGGCTTCCCGCAGCCGGCACGCTCGGAGCGGCTGGGTTGTTTTTCGCCCTGATCTCTCTGAGAACGGGATCTGACTCTACGGTGCGCTCACTAGGCGCAGCTATGAGTGTAGTCGTTAGCATACCGTGATCCGTTGAAGAAGTGTCAAACGACAACTCCGTCCCCTCAAGCTCGAGGAGCGGATGCCTGTGTGAACTGACATGTGCGTGAGACTTACGAGCGTTGGATCGATCTCCGCGACCATTCCGCGCTGAGCCCGGGAGCTCATCGCCAAACGTTCCATAATCGCTGGCGTTGTCTGGAGGCGGCATTGGCTCCGGGTCGGGCTTCACCATTGCGCCGATATGCCTTGCACGGCGGGTAGCCAGATGCGGCATGGTGGTTGGCTTCTCAAAGGGCGTCTAATCCTCGATGGTCCGTCGGATTGAAGGCATAAACGTATCGTGAATGTCGTGAAAGTGGAAGAGGTCCTCTGTGGCGCTGATGCAGAACGACTGACGAGTGACTGACGCTGAAGAAGGTTGAGGATGGAGGTGCAGGTGGACTCAGGTAGTGAGGTTCGTATCGTATAGAGGGAGAATGAGAGGTAGGAAGGAAAAGAAAAAGTGAATTAGGCAAAGAGTATGAAAGGGAAGATAAGAAGAGATGAGAAGAGAAAGATGGAAGAAACGACTTGGGCTGATGAAAGTGTCAAAGTGAAGTGAGGGTGAGATGGCCAAGGCGACGCGTAGGTGAATTGCCTTTTGCCTACAAGGCGAGTTGAGTGCAGCAAAAGGCTGATACTGGCCACTGATATTCACCCAGCCAACTGGTGGTGGTGTTTTGCTGCCCCATACAAACGGCAGGGGACCATTATCAGCGGCCTTGGAGGTTAATGTTCGATAAGCGAGTTGATGCCTGACTCAACAGTAAGCCGGCAGTTTGCAATGCAATCAAGAGACGGCAACACAGGACGAGCAATATGCCTCTATAGATAACGCAGCTGAAGCGCGGCACGACTCACGACAGCTTCAGCAAAGCTGCGGGCTCTGAGGCTTCGCCGTGTTAACAGAAGTGAATGCCGTCTGCTAAGGTCCCAAGTATCGCCAGAGCTGCTCAATGGAGCTTTTTAGCTTGAACAAGTTCCGGGCGCGCTAACACGGAAAAGGGGTGGCTGGGCTCGAGCTTGGGTCAGGCACAAGGGACTTGGCTTCAGGTCCCAAGGCACGTGACAGCCTCGAACTTGCATCGCTTTTGGTACCCTAGACTTGGTCTACCAGACAGCTGAGCTCGGGTGAATTTACATACCTCAGGTACGCTTCTAACTGATCTCATACATAAGAAGCACGGTCAAAGTTACCTTACTACCTACCTATATAGACTACATCTCGGATCTGATTCTCATTCCCCTCGGTTTTTTTTTTGCGTACTCAAACTCTCAAGAGCGGCTTGTGCTGCTGGATTCGGTTTGGTGGAATCCGGTGGCTGCCACACGGAGCACCAGGTACATGTACCTGTACTTGGACCCTGTTTATCACAAGACAAGACGGGCAGTCTGTGATCGATGAGAAGATCGACTGCCTGCCCTGATGCTTGGTGTTTTGCAAATCTTTGTGCCAATCCTTCAATTCTGATGGCTTGGTTGCAATTTCGATTTTACAACTAATTACCGATGTTCCCCCTCAACTACATCCCATTGACTGCAACTGCCACTTCCAGAGTCTCAGTGAGCAAGGCTGCACACACAAGTACTCGGGTACCTGCACCATCGCTTATTAGGGGGAAAAATACCTAGGAAGAGAAAAATACCTAGCAAAAGAAAAAAAAGAGTATTGCTATTCGGGCACTAATAGATTGCTATCCGGGCACTGACTAACCTAAATAGGCATAGTGAAGGCCTGTGCCTACGGACCCACAGAAATTTTCTTTAACTTTAAAAATCTATAAAAAATTCTAGAAAAATACTAATTAAAAACAGATTTAAATATTAGCTTATTTTTATAGTTAAGTTTAATATTCTCTATTAAAAAAGCTTTTTATTATATATATATAGCTTTAAAAACCTATATTAAGTTTAAAGGCAATTTTATAACTTAGTATTGCTTATATAAGCATGCACTTAATATAATAATAAACTTCTTAAAATAAGCTATATAGCTATATAAAAAGTTACCTAATTATCTTAAGCTATTATATATAAATATCTAGTTTAAAGTACTATAGGTTTCTTTCTAAATTATTAGCTTAAATAAATATTTATAAAATATAAAAAAAATGATATTAGGTTATTTAGCTATTTATATATATAGAAATATTTTTTATATATTTTATATAATTTTATTTAGCTAAGAAATGAGCTTTTAAAACATAGTGTTTTAAAGGAAATTCTTTAGGTACCTCTACTAGTGCCCGGATAGCAATCCACCAGTGCCCGGATAGCAATACTCAAAAAAAATCGTTCAAGGGAAATTTTAGTCTTCAGCCATCTGCTCCTTAGCTCGACCCAACCGTAGACTTTACAAGCCTCATAGCAGTCTCATAGCCAATATTCCCTCTCTGTTTATTATTCTCTCGCCCGAGAAAAGAACAGACTCATTCAAGACTGCTTCTCGCTCCTTAGGCTCACAACAACCGCCATGGACTTTGCAGGAGACGGGCGAAACGATGCCCTGGCTGATGGCCGACGCATCTACCTAGGCGCGGCAACCTGTTCTCAACATCCTCGTGTCTCTGTAGCTGACCGGTCAAGACAGGCAATCTCCACTACGAGCTCAGGTCCGAGGACATTGAGGAGTTTCTCATCTCCAATGGCTTCGACGACATTGAGAACATCCAGATCTCTGTCGACGGCGTCAGCGGCCGCAACCCTGGCTACTGCTTCGTCGACTTTTCTCAAAAGGCAACGGCTGACCGGGCTCTGAACGAGCTGAGAGCCAGCCTCCGCGGCCGCGAGCTCAAGGTCGGTCCATGCGAGCCTAGGAAGAAGCGCACCGGAGACGGCCGACAGGGCTTCCAGCGGTCCAACGACTGGAGGGCCCAGTCTGGCGACGACAGCCAGCAGTTCCAGGCCGGCGAGGCCAGGGACCAGAGGCCCCGGGGCTTCACCCGCTCCGATGAGGTGGCCGATGAGTCCCAGGGAAAGCGGCTGTATGTGGGTGGACTGGCCAAGATGGGAGACCCGGACCAGAACACGCAGGAGGTCATGGACATTTTCACTGGATTCAACCCGTATGTCTCACTCGCTCATTCCTCGACTCTGTCCACCTCTCATCGCCCTCTCTCCTTCCCCTTTCTTATCTGAAGAGTTCCATGCGTGAGAAGTGTTGTGTTTTTTTTTTCTGACAATGGAGCTCAGGTCGCACATTGGCAAGCGCATCGCGCCTCCTGAGAGCGCTCGCAGCCCTGCCGGCACATACTACTACTGCTTCGTCGACTTTGAGACCAAGGAGGAGGCCGAGGCCGCCATGCAGGCGCTGGATGGCGCCCAGTACGACGGAGGCTTGCTCAAGGTCTCGCTGGCAAAGCGGACCGAGCGGCAGTTCAACCGGCCCAACGCGACGTCAGATCGCAACGGCGGCCAGGGACGCGGCTGGAGGTCAAACAACAACAACAGCAACAACAACACACGAGCTGAGGGCGGACCTCCAGCGGCAAGGGCCATGGGATCCAACAACTGGCGCAGGCGGGAGGCCGAGTAATCGACTGGGCAGCTGAAACGGAGGACAGCCGGCAGAGGCTGATGCAGGCACTGAAAAGGAGCGATGGCAAAAAGAGGCTTTGGATGGTGAACTAGGGTCAGGGTAATGCATCAGTGATACGTGACGTATGAATTCCTTTTCTTGCTCTTGTCTTTTGATCATTCACTAGTACAACGATAAGACAGCGTTGAAAAAGACAGCGACTTATGACCTCCGTCCCAACCACCAAATGTCTCATGCGTACCTTGATTCTCCATGATACTCGTATGTCGACGACTTTAGTCCCTCCCGGTCCAACTCATCCTCTAGCTCCAGGAACAGCCACCACGTGCCGCATCCCAGGTTTGCCGCGGGGCAATTCTTGGGCGTTCCCCATCGCTGGACCCTTGTTCCGCACTCGCATAATTGCATAGCGCGGGGCCGCCGCCTCTAACCTCCACCCCTGTCATACCAGCAAATCGTGACCTCGAGGAAGCCAGTCGTGCAGCAGCCGCTCCACCGCCCTGGCGAGATTCTCTCTGACTTGAGATTAGTCTGGTAATTCACTTGATATATATGTTGGCGCTGTTTCTTTCTCTACCCTGCTCCTTGTTTCTGCCTCTTCCGTGGAAGCTCGCGATATCGCCAATCTGATATCAGCGACCTCAGCCCCTCCCCCTCTCTCAACTCTCTCCTCCCCCTCCACTACCTACCTACCTTACTCCGTACAGCTCCCAACAATGTCTCTCCACGTTCCTCTGCCGCATCGATCTGCCACTCCAGTTGGCGCTGCCACCAAGGCTGTCATTCTGGTAAGTACGAAATCCGCCCTTTACCTTCTCCTTCTCTGTCTGCTCTTGGCCATGAAGTTTCATCGTCTCGTCGTCAATGGCTGCGGACAGCTGGCTTCAACCAGATCCTCCACTGTACAACCCTACCAGACCATATGCAGACACACACACACAGCTAACATTGTCTCCTCTCCTCCTTCTCCACGATTAGGTCGGCGGTCCCTCTCGCGGCACCCGATTCCGTCCGCTGTCTCTCGACCTCCCCAAGCCGCTCTTTGAAGTCGCCGGCCACCCCATCATCTGGCACTGCCTGGCCGCCGTTGCGCGCGTCAAGCAGATCCAGGAGGTCTACATCATCGGCTACTACGACGAGTCCGTCTTCCGCGACTTCATCAAGGACTCGGCCCGGGAGTTCCCCGGCATCAACCTGCGGTACCTGCGCGAGTACGAGGCCCTGGGCACCGCCGGCGGCCTGTACCACTTCCGCGATGCCATCCTCAAGGGCCGTCCCGAGCGCCTCTTCGTGCTCAACGCCGACGTCTGCTGCTCGTTCCCGCTCGAGGAGATGCTCAAGCTCTTCATGGAAAAGGACGCCGAGGCCGTCATCCTGGGCACGCGCGTCAGCGACGACGCCGCCTCCAACTTTGGCTGCATCGTCTCGGACGCGCACACGCGCCGCGTGCTGCACTACGTCGAGAAGCCCGAGTCGCACATCAGCAACCTCATCAACTGCGGCGTCTACCTCTTCTCCACCGACGCCATCTTCCCGTCCATCCGCTCCGCCATCAAGCGCCGCACCGACCGCCCCGCCCGCCTCGTCTCGTACCCGTCCTCGGACAACCTCGACAACTTCACGATGCCGCGCGCCGTGGCCGACGACGACGACGACGAGGACAAGAAGGAGGTGATCCGCCTGGAGCAGGACATCCTGGGCGACATGGCCGACAGCAAGCAGTTCTTCGTCTACGAGACCAAGGACTTCTGGCGCCAGATCAAGACGGCCGGCTCCGCCGTGCCCGCCAACGCCCTGTACCTGCAAAAGGCCTGGCAGAGCGGCAGCGAGGAGCTCGCCCCCGCCAGCGCCAACATCGTGCCCCCCGTCTTCATCCACCCGACCGCCGACGTCCACCCCACGGCCAAGCTGGGCCCCAACGTCAGCATCGGACCCCGCGTCGTCGTCGGCGCCGGAGCCCGTGTCAAGGAGAGCATCGTGCTCGAGGACTCGGAGATCAAGCACGACGCCTGCGTGCTCTACTCCATCATTGGCTGGGGCAGCCGCGTGGGCGCCTGGGCCCGTGTCGAGGGCTCGCCCACGCCTGCTGGCAGCCACTCGACCAGCATCATCAAGAACGGCGTCAAGGTGCAGAGCATCTCCATTCTCGGCAAGGACTGCGGCGTTGGCGACGAGGTTCGCGTGCAGAACTGCGTTTGCTTGCCGTATAAGGAGTTGAAGCGGGTATGTGTTTTTTTTTATTCTCTTTCTTTTCTCACTTACTTACTCACTCACTTACTCACTCACTGTCCCGTCTCCCTTTTCCGTTGTATCAATGTGCTAACTCTATGTGTCTAGGATGTCGCCAACGAGGTCATTATGTAAATGCGAATTCAAGCACAGTTTCTCGGCAATTAGCGTGCGTTGGAGCAACATGAGAGTAGCATGCAGATAATCGTTTCTCTAGGGGCTCAAAAAACGAGGGATGGGAGGATGGGAGATGGAGACTGCTTTTTAAAACCAACCCGAAACTAGAAAAACAAATGATTGATTCCCCAGACTATACAACGTCATGCATTTTGATTCCTGCCTGTTAGTCTGATCTCAAAGAAAATCCAAGAATTGTCACGAATGCTCTTAGAAGCTGTTGAGACGCACATAGGCATGTATAACCGGGGGAAAATTACCTAACATGAGCCAAATTGCCGTCTTGATGCCCCGTTCCCTCGTGAATGCATGGTCAAGGACGAAATCTCATCTCCGAGCCGCCTTACCACCCCCTTGGGGTTGGGTATATATGCAGTCCAAGCCTTCCTTTACCTGGCTCCTCTAACAAACCTTTCCAAATACCAAGCGTGACCCCTATGGAGCCTAAATGACCCCCTTTCTATATGCACCATATCCGTATGCCATTTCATGCTCCAATCATACACCACCCCCCAAAAAAGGGGGAAAAAACTAGAGAAAGAGTGCATTCTTCCAAGCCTGTTCAAAAAGGCTTCCAAGGTATTTTTTCCTGAATCAAAACATACTCCAGGAGTTTCAACATTGCCGATATCACAGCTCCTTTTGCGCCGAAAGGCGGCTCGCCGGCCGGGCAAACATGGGGCTGGAGGGCCGGCTCGATGTCGACGCCAGGCCCTTGACGTCGAACGGGTCGATGGACTTGAAGTGCTTGGAGGGGCCCAGACGAGGCGTGCCCAGGGGTGTCAGCTGTTCGATGGCGGGCTTCTCAAAGGTCGCGACGCGGATGGCAGGCGGGCGATGTCGGACCGACGTCTCTTCGAAGACGCTGTACATGTAAGTCGAGAGCAGCACGAGCATCGTGCCCAGGAGGAACTGTTTGTCGTGGTCAGCACGTTCTCGGGCCTCGAAGATAAAAAGAGAATAGGTATGTTGAGGGACAAGTAACGTACCGTTAGAGTGACTTCAAACTCGAAAACATACACGCTGACGAGGAAGCTGAGTATGATGCTGATGCTCGTCGCAAAGTTCTTAATGATATTATCGGCGTCACGAATGACGATGCTGGAGAGCAACCCACCGCACGCTTGCAACACAATGGTCGCCCACACGACCGCATTGTAGCCCTCAAAGAAGCCATGCTCGCGAATACCAGCTCCATCCTGCCACATGACGCCACCGAAGAGCGCAGCAATCATCGAGTAGAAGCTCAGCTGCAGATTTCGCACCCAGACGCTCGCCTGAGTCGGGCTCTCCTTGAGGAGTTTCTCAAAGTATACACCCGTCAGCCCAGAGACGGCCGCGGCGACGAGGACTGCAGTCACGCCGAGGGAGTAGTTCATGGGAGGCTCGACAAAGTGAAGGTCGCTGTCAATGCCCTCGTAGGTCGCGGAGCGGCGGGTCAGATGCGCCGGGGCTTCTTCAATGACTGGGTGGCCGAGTTCATGGCGAGATCGGGGGAAGAAGTGGTCGGGCATGCCGTGGAAGAGAAGCGAGTCGGAGCCGGAGACTCTGCTGGTGACGTTTGTTGTCGAGCCGGGAAGAGAGACGATGGAGACGCCCAGAGTGAGGACAATGAGCGATAGCCAGCGCTTGAAGCCGAGGGGGCGACTCAGGAGGTAGACACTGAAGAGCGCCGTGGTGAGGATCTGGAGCCATTGGATTCACCGTCAGCACTTATGGCAACACATGTGAACCAGCCCGTGGATGCCTTTCTCTCCAACTCACCTTCAACTGGTACAAGACCTGAAAATGCACAGCATCCAGATTCTCAATAGCCACATACTGCAGGATGTTCTGCAGCGTGTAAAAGACCCCCGGCACCACCAGCTTCCATCCGTCCCCCGCAAACATGGCGTTGTAAATCTGCTCAAAGAGCACTGTGGCGGGCGTGCTGGGCGCCAGCGTCTTGGACGCCTCGTACAGGGCAAGCGTCAGGGAGACGGCCAGCTTGATGAGCTCGTGGAGGAACACGGCGGTGCTGGGGAAGTAACGCTGGGAGGAGGAGGAAGGCATGACGCGGGAATAGTGCATGACGAGGATGAAGGCCGAGTTCTGGACTGTAAGCTGCGGTTGTGATGTCTTGTTAGCACCCCCCTGGGAGCAGAGGAAAGAGGCGGTTCGTTGCGTACCAGCATCAGCGACAGTGGTTTGCCAGCTCCAACCGCTGAGCCCCGGCCGTCGAGCACCGCCATGGCGGGCAGACTTGGCAATTGCGTCGACAAAGGTGGCGAAGAGGTGAAGGAAGCGCGGGACGAGGCAGCGGTCAGTTCGTGGTGGAGAATGAGGAGGAAGAGAAGGCAGAGAAGGCAGAGAGAAGCCTAGCACGAGGAAAGTGAAGATGGCTTGCTGCAGCTGGTATCGATAGCACAGAGGTGACGGCACGCGACACACACCACCTTAAGGTAGACCCCTCTTGAATCTCGATCTGGTACAGTAGCTCAGCTCAGCTCAGCTCACGGCAGGTTAAATAGTGGATCAATGCCACCTTCTCTGCAGGCACTGTCAAAAGCCTTGATGCAACACTACCGCAGCGATGAAGGAATAGACGAAGAAGAAGAAGAAGAAGGAGAAGAGGAAGAAAAGTCGTACACAACAGGGCAAAGTCTCGGAGCAACGCGGATGTGCCAATTGAAACCGCTGCCCATCCAAGCTCCAGTTTTCTGCCCCTTGTGCCAAAGGTCAAGCTGCAGCTCTCAATTACATGACGGTGTCCATCTGTACTGTACTACTACGAGTAAATCCCCCCGCAGATGCGCATCGAGGGGTTTGGCGGCACATTGGCAGCTCGGCCCCGTTTGGGCGCTGGGCTTTAGCGGGCTTAGTGGGCATGGGCCGCCTATACCTAGTAGGTGCTGCCTCATGGGCCACTTTGGGGTCCAAGTTATGGGGGCATTTGATCGAGCGTTGAAGTGCCTCGAGTGCCCCTCTATTTGCTGTACATACACAAAACAGGGGGTTGACATCATTGGATCGTTGCGATCGTCTCTTTTGGCTGATGAGGCGCTGGCAAACGGATCAAGCAGAATTCCAACGAGCTTCGTAATATGTACAGTACTGTACGTATGTTTTGCAGTTCCGATGCCAAACCTCAGGGGAACGGCTTTGGTGTTGCGTCTCGACAATCGCGGTACCAGTTGGTAGTCGTAATCTGGATGGAACACGTCTGATACAGCCCTCATTGGGCATCGCCGCCTCTGCCAGCGTATCAGACACAGATGAAGCTGGCATGGTTTGTTGATTTGAAAACTCGTCAAAGGATACAGGCATACAAGGGAGAAACAAGGCAACAAAAGGAGGAAAAGAGAATCTATGCATAACAACACACAGATCACAATTGAATTTGTGGATATATACCTAGGTAATCTGCAGTCATGGTATGTCTTGACCTGCCACTAGTCTCGTCACCCAGATGCAGACCACCACTCAGCTTCCATGCGAAAGGGGAGAAAAGGTCAGATGAAGGAAATAGATTCAACCCCTGCTTCCAGATCCCTGTCGTGCGTGGTGCCTATGACCAAGTCCCCCGTACGCCATTCCATGTAGAAATTCCAAAACGTTCTTCGTCGTGGTTGCCATACTCGCCCAGAAAAAGAAAGACTGACATGCTCAATATAAGAGTGCGACGCTGCTTCGAGAGGCCTTTGGGTCCATCGAAAAGTTGCGTTCGTCAATCACAGTGTCCCCAGACCGCAAGCCGGGGATAGCATCTTGCCTGCTGAAGTCTTGAGCCATCAGGTTCCAAAGCGCAAAGCGCTCCGCCATGCTCTCGCCAGGGTTCTTCTCTTGCTCCCAGATGCTATCCCGACGCTGCGGTCCGACCACCCTTCCGCTTCCCTTGAAGTTGAATCCCACGTTGGCCTCAAACGTCTTCAGCTTCGGTTTCTGCGTGTAAGCGGGCGGGCTCGGCCGGTGCGAGTGTCGGAGGTCTCGTTTGCGGTAGTTCCACACGCTCTTCTGGGGGAGAAACATGCTGGCGCTGATCGTGGGCACGGCCATGTCGCGCAGCGGTTGCCTGTAAAAGTCGCCAGCCAAATCCAGGTGGTTGACGAGATCCTGGTGGCCCTGGCTGCGGAAGAAGGATAGAGCTCCAATGTCGAATGCCGGCGGCGTGTCATCCTGCCCTGTCCTGTACATGTTGCCCAACTAAGACGCAAATGCTTCGGCAGGGGATCCCACGTCGTCGCCATAACCGCCGTAGCCCATGCCCTGTTGCCTGTCAGTATTGCAGAAGCCAAGGCGGCAGAGAACCTCGCGGATCACGGAACTGATCAAGCTAGACCATCCGCATTCCCTCTCCCCGCTGTCGGGGCCTCGAGGCCAATTGCCCTGGCTCGTCACCCCGAGCGGCGCCTCGTTGCTGTCCAGAAGCCACGACAAGTCCGCATCTGCGTGCAGCAAATCGGGATGCTTGTCGATGAAGGATTTTACTGGCTGTGAATGAGTCCGTAGCTCGTCCTTGTCAAGCAAGGCCTCGTTAAAGCCGTAGGCGATCTCGTGGTCTCGCATAAAGCGGAAGACGTCGAATGTAATGTCGTGATTGAATTGTGCCTGCAAGTCACCGGTTCATGAGCATGAAGAAGACTACCTAGTCACAAAGCGCGGAGGGGTTCCGAGCCTATAATGGGAGTTGCGCTCACTTACGCCAGGCTCAATTCTCCAGACCCAGTCATAGTCTCTCAGCCGTTTCTCGCGGGCAAAGGGTCCCGAGTTCCAGCGCGAGATTTGACCGAGGAAGGGCGTCGAGGGGCCCTCCTCGGAAATGGCTTCACCACCAGTCAGATGTTCGAGCGGCAGCGCGTTGAGGGCAGACGGCTGCTTTGGCGAGACCAGGTTGTCTTTGGTGATGACTTCGTACAGGCAAACGGCGCCGGTCGCATTCGACGTCTGCTGCCGGAACCCTTCGCTCAGGGGTTGGGTGCTGAAGAAAACCCAGGGGTAGCGGTAGCGGTGATTGTACGTCTCTTCAAGCTGCGAGATGGACGACAAGACGGCGGGCAGGTCGTGCTCGTGGGCTAGGGAGACGAAGGCTGCTCTGGGTCGTTGATCAGTAGCAGAAGAGATGGCGAGGCCATGCACGAACGATGACAATTGGATCAACACGAAGATCCAAGCCATGGCGAACGGCATGGTCCAACGGGGCGAAGAGTCGGTTGAACTACGTTTCTTAGCCATGCTAGGCCTTGATGGCAAAGGCGACGGAGGAGAAACAAGGGATTGACAGTCGAGGTAGGAGTTGGCAACTGGCGACCTGCCCCTGTCACAGGGTTCGTTGTGCTGAAAGAGAGTACCGAAGTGAATAGGATGGATTCAAGAATCGTAGAAATGCAAGGAATCAATCAGATCCAGGGAACGAGAACAGAAAAAGAAAAGAAAACCCAGATGACAGGAATTCAAGAAGTCAGCTGAAGGAACCGAAAAGGAGCGTGTGAAGTGAAAGTGAGCGGCAGGCTGGCCTGGTGGCAGATCCAAGGAGCAGGAAGTCGAGATTGAAACAATGATTGGAGAAAAGGTGCAGAAAGATGAAAAGAAGAGTGGAAGAGAAGAGAAGAAGAAGAAGAAGAAGAAGAAGAGAACGGCGGAGAACCGGCAGAATAAATGCCGGTGAACGGTTTGCTAAGGCAACAGCAGGAGGCTTTGGCGGGCAGCTGGCGGGCAGCTGGCAGAAAAAAAGAAGGGCTGGCCAAAGTCGTTGTGCAAACGTCAAAGCGACCAGAATCCGGATCTCAGCCTGCTGTGACTGTATATCGGGGACCATTATTAGCCGGGGAATGTAAGAGAAAGGTCCAATTGGTGAACAGTTGACGGTCATCAATATTTCCGGCAGCTAGAGGTAGGAGACGACGAGGTCAATATCCGACTCGAGCACAAAGCACGGCTACAGGGACAAGGAACTGAAGATAATCAGCTTCACTAAGGTATGTTCAAATACAGAGACAGCGGCACATAAGTCTGCTCCAAATGCCATCAGCGATCTGAGGATAGATTCACCTGATAGCTAGGCTGCAGCAAAGCAAGCGCACAGGAGACGACAGCGCCAACAGAGACAACGGAGAGCAGAAGCCTGTTCCATGTTTTGAAGAGAAAAGAAAAGCCCCCCCAAGGGTAAAGAAGCAGCAAAACAAGCGAGAGAACCTATTGACCCCAGTCCCCCAAGCGCCAGACGCAGTCACTGTTCCAGTATTCAACAGAAATGCCCATCCTGCCCTTGATCCTTTCTACCCTCCTCTAGATACGTGCCGCGAAAATCAGTCCAAAACACACGACGACCCGTTAATATACACGCATGGGCGTTTAGAATTCTCGCCCTCTTCCTGTCTGTGGACACGGTTGGCCTACGCCTCAACGTCCATCGAGTCTCCATCTGCCGAGCCGTCGTCCAAGTTCAGCTCTATCAGCCTTGCATATTGGGCGGTGAGGCGCTGCAGCTCGCGGAATTTACCTATCGGTCACCAGTCAGATTAGCTCGCATCCAAAAAGAGGAGATGGGGAAAGTGGAAAGGGAAAAGGGAAGATTGCCATACCGAGGATAAGAACTACTCCCTTAAGCAGTTCTTTTCGGTCCCATCCACAGAGCTGCTCATCCTGGCTGTACCAACCCCGGCTACCCGTCTTCTCAGACTCCTTTTCCTCCAGCACGCCGCCCAGCAAGCTGTTGAGAAGCTCCTCCACCTTGCCCCGGGCACCCTCGGCTCCCAGACGCTTGGCATACATGAACAGATACAACCTGAACTCGTCGCTCGCGCCCAGCTGCAGAGCACCAGCGATTCGATTTTCCAGATGGGCTATGCTGACGCTGCTTTCCAGACCCTCCGCCTCCGATCTCTGCATGACCGTCTTAATGATGCGCTGCAGAGCATAGGCCCTTCCCTTGAGAAGAAACTCATTGGTGGTGTGTCGCTCGAGGAAAGGAATGATGCCAGAGGACACTGTGACGGTGCCCTTTTCCTTGTCTTCTTTCGAGTTGGGGCCAACTGCGGTAGACTGCAAAGCCGAAATGGACGAGTCATTCGAGTTCCAGTACTGCGAGCCCACCGCCCACCACGCTTCGCTCAGCCGCTGCCACGTGTACATGTCTCGAGCATAAAAGTAGCCATCGCCGTTTGTCAAGGTGACGACGATGTGGCCGGTGGAATTGAGGTGGGCAGACGTGATGCCGGGACCAGGCGTGGCCGAGTGCTGGTTCAGCGAAGCCGTTGCAATATCCAGTATGGGGCCAACGGACACGGGAGGATGTGGTGAGGACTGCGTTTTGAGGTTCCAGACGTGGACAAGGCCCACTGCTGTAATGACCATCAGCCAGTAGTCCCTGCATTCGAGGATGACAGGTTGGGACTCCAAGATGATGGGGTTGAGAAGACGTCTGCCGGCGGGAGTCCAGACATGCAGCGATCCATCCTCGCAGGCCACGGCCCAGAAGTGCTTGCTTGCCGTCACCAGGATGACGGCCCGGGGCAGAAACTCCTGCCATACCAAGACTCCGCGCTTGGTCACAAGCACATGAGCTGGATTGCGCGGGTCGGCGTCGTTTTTGGCTTCCAGGATGATATTCTCCGGAAGTTTTGATGCGTCCTCGAGCGTTGCCGGCTGCGGCTGTAGCACGCCTCGCTCCAGAGGTCGCAGGATGTGTGATCGTATCTTGGGCACGGCCAGGCGCACCTGGGCGTAGGAGATGGAAGGGTTCAAAACGGCCGGGCGTAGGAATTCGGGAGTCGGGATAACGCCGTGCTCGACGGGCACGAGGGCCGCATGCTCCACGCCATCGACTCCGTTGGTCACGACAGCTGTTGGGCCGCCAGCCGCCCGCTTGGCTGCAGGCTCTTCGTCGTCGTCGAGATCGGTAGTGGCTGCGCGGCGCTTGTTACCGAGCAGCATGGCAACGATGCCGCCCTTTGGCAGGCCGTCGAAAGGCTTGCTCAGGTCCAGTATGGTCTGCGGAGCATCGTTTTGTGTGTTCTTGGTCGTCGTCGACCCCACCAGCTGGCTTTGCGGCAGGGAAGACTGCCCAGTCCCGGACGAGGAGACCAGCAACGGTGCCACTCGCTTCCTCCCATCCTTACCGACAGTAACTCGCGACTTTAGCTCACGGACCCTTTCGGCCGTCTTGTCCGCAGCCTCCTCCGCTTTCTCTTCCTTGGACTCAACTTTTTCCTTTTCCTTGTCCTTGTCCGACTCTGCGCTCCCGTTGGCAGCTGCTTTCTCAGGGGCTGATGTGGAAGACTCAGTTTTGCTGGCTTGGGTGGCCGGGGTGGACTCCTTTGCCGACTCGGCCTGGAAATCGCCCATGAGGGCGCCCATCCTGGACTGCACGGCCCTTGATTCACCGGCCTTGCTATGCTCCTCCAGCAGCAGTCCGTCCACGTCCTCGGCGATGCCCATGCCCTTGCGAGACGCACCGTACTTTTGGAGCGCCTTGGCGTTCTCCTCCTGCTGGGCCACCCACCCCAGCTCACCTTCGTCGAACTTGGCCACAACCACGGTGCCGTCCAGGCTGGAGGCGAACAGGGTTTGGCCGTCCGGCGTCCAGGCCAAGTCGGAAATCGACTTGCCCGCTATGTCCTGCAAGATGACAACGGGGCGCGAGGTGTTGGTATTCCAGATGCTCAGCGTCTTGTCCTGGCCTGCCGACGCAATGACCGTCACCAGCTGTCCTCCGTGGCCGTTTGCCGCCCCGTTCTGCCCCGGCTTGACGGTATGGAAGAGGCGAGGCGAGAACATGCACACTTCCGTCGGCGCCTCGTGGCCGATCAAGTTGATCTCGCTGTCCCATCTCGTCCGTTCAATGATGGCGACTGAGCTGACAGGGCCGTTGACGGCATTGGCGGCGGCGATGTGGTTACCGTCGGGCGACCAGGAGCAGCGTCGGAAGTACGTGGTCAGGGGCGAGCTCTTGAAGGGGGAGCTGATGGTGGCGTCGAGGACAAAATTGTTAATCATGTCGTGCTGCGTCGCGTTCGGGGCGGGCGGGGTGAAGCGGAAGATCTTGATGGTGCGGTCGTCGCTGGCGGTGGCGAAGAACTTGTTGGCCGGGTCAAAGGTGATGCCCTTGACGTGGCTCTGGTGCGCAGGGATCGACTTGAGCTTCTCGAACGTGTGGCCCGACCAGACGACGACCTTAGAGTCGAGGCCGACCGACACCAGCAGCGACGAGTCGTAGGACCAGGCCAGGTCCTGGACATCGTTGTCGTGGCCGATGAGGCGCTTGTACGTCTTCCAATTCTCGACGGGCGGCGGCTCGTTGGTACCAAAGGTCGGGGCCGGCGGCCCCTTGTCGAGGTGGTAGACGCAGATGAGCTTGTCGTCGGCGCCGCTGGCCAGATAGCGGCCATTGGGCGAGAAGCGCACCGAGTGGATGGTGCCCAGATGATGGCTCATATGGCACAGCTGGCGCGGCTTCTTGTAGTCGGGGTCGTTTGCGTGGTAGACGGCCTCGGTCGACCAGATGCGCACATGGCCGTCGCCGCCCGCAGTCGCGATTCGCTTGCCATCGGGCGAGACGTGGCAGCTGTAGACCTCGAAGTCTTTCTGCTCGCCGCTGTGACTCAGCCACGAGGGCTTGATGATGCGCATGGCGGGCGAGGCGCGGGCATTCAGCGGGATCGGGAGATGGACGAGGCTGATGGCGAGGTGGTGTTGATGGTGTTTTGGTGTTTTGGTTGCAAATGTGGTCTTCTGCTGGAGGTTGCCGACTGGATAGGACTTGTTGGCACAGCTCTGCCGGGTGCTGGCCAGGTACACACTGCGTACCTTTGAGGGGGAGCACACAAAGCAGAGGTACAACTGCCGTACAAGCCCAAGAGCTGGCTGACAAGCTGAAGCGGGCTCGACTTTTGGGGGACGCGCTGGCGCGTTTTCTGTCGGGTGCTGCTAGGCTCGACGGGCTTTTTTTGGGCCAGCCGCCCCGTGTCGCATCAGCGAGATCCCACCAAGGCAGCTGAGGTACCCAGAGGCTCCATGAGCGCTGAAGGGTACCTACAGGTAGGTAGGTATTATAGGACAGCAGAACGTCCTCTATGCGGACGGAACAAGTTTGATGCGGGTCTCGCACTGACTGGGTCAAAACCCGGCGAATGACTGGCGATGCAATTGCAGGGGCTCAGATTATAATGGCCATTGGAATCATGGAGGCTATGACATCATGCAGAGCGGATTCAATGGAAACATGTGATAGGCATGCACGTCAAGCAGCATCCGTTCTGGATACACGCGATTCATTGAGAACAGATGTGCAGTATCATGCATTAGAAATCATGCACTTCGTATTGAGCTTCTGGTTCTCATCGTGTCGTCAAATCGTTCAGAACATGGAAGACTGCATACATGTACGGAAACCCTCTTGGCACAGAGGTACTGTATGTACGATAGAGCCAGTTTCTCTATGGTTCAATTGCAGAACTCCAAGCGCTGCATATTCTTTTCCAGCCCGACCACTCGTAGACTCCATCAAAAAATGACATTGCCTGGGAAAAGAAGAAACGAAGAGGGGGAAAAAAATGCCAAAGAAAGGAAAAGGGAAACAAGTTAGGAAAAAAACAAGAAGAAGGGAAAAAAAAAAAAAAAAAAAAACTTAAACTCGGACCGTCGAGGGATTCATCATCACATTTGGCTCAGTCATGGCGTTTGCCGCGTGGCTCGTGTCCGCCTCAAGCAACTCTTCCTCCCCCGCCACGTCCAGCTTCAGGTCCTCGTTGTACTGCATTATGTTCTGGGCAACGCCTTTGTCGATATGAGCAACCATGAGAGCCGTCATTTCATTGTCCAGCTCCTCGATCTCGCGCACAATCGCCCCCAAGCCGTGCCACCCAACAATGTTCTTGGCCGCAATGTTCCAGCTGCTGGCCGCCGCGCAGACGCAGTTCATCTCGAATTCCAGCACCTTGCGGTACAGCTGCAGCAGTCGGTCTCTGATGCGGTTGCGCTGGGCGTTGAAGTCAAAGTCGTTCTTCCAGGCGCTGGCGAGCAGAATCTCGGAAAGGTGCATGTACCAAGGGATGCGTCCAAGGACGTGCAGGGCACCGCGCTTCATCTCTTCAATCTCAATTGTCGGACCAAGAAGAAGCTGTAGTGCGTAAAAAGTTTTAGTGACCATTCGAACAATTCAGAAGCTGATCCATACCTAGGTCAGGTACACGAGAACAGGATACTCACCGGTGTTAGAATGCAGATGCCCGACCAGGCGACTGCCGTAGAAGGATACGTCGCCCACACGCTTTTGATAAGCTTCTGAGCAGCCCTGATCATGCCCTTTGCACAGGTGTTGGCTTGAGATTTGGTCCCGTGAGACCTCTTCAGCCCAGACTCGGTGATGGTGATTAGAGCTTTGAACCGCTCCTTGTCAGATCGGGGCAGGCTCTGATTTATGCCGCCTATCGACTGTCCGTGCGACAGCTCCTGGCACAGAATCGACTCGTAGACAGTGACAAGGCCAGCGGATCTCGTGCTGTCTCGAAGGAAGTTGTAGGCCTCGTTCCACAGGTCCATGGAGATGCTCTTGTCTCGTCCGCTGCCCTTTGGAATGGAATAGCTGGAGGACGTCGAGGACGGAGCTTTGTAAGGTCCCATCCATTCGGGTGTGGCGACGCCGCTGTCGGAATCAGATTCGTCCTGAGGCCCATGATGGTGGAAGTCGTGATGGAGAATCTTGCCGACCAGCTTGATCAGGCGGGAGTCGTGGGTTTTTGGCATTGTGGCGTGCGGTGGCGGCAGAAGGCGGTTCGGTGTTCTGTTTTCCTCCAGTCTCATTCATTCCATGGCAGGTAGGTACATGTAGGCAGTGTCCGTGCAATGCAAGTATCATGTATGGCGATGCGCAGTAACGGCTCTGCGAAGAAAAGAACCATTGCTGAGAGCAATCAAAGGGGTCGTGACAGTGAGGCAAAAGTGGGTGGCAGCTCAGCTATATAAACGTCCAATTTTTTGACGCGCCCAGGCATCAGGAAAAAGCCCTCGGCGTCCCAGGAGTTCGGACCGTGTGACGTTTTCCTCTCGCTCAGGTCTCGAAGGTCTGAAAGCCCACACAAGCTCCGGCTGGGCAAGCCAGAACCGGATTCGCTGTTCGGCCATGCGGTAATCGGGATACGCAGACGCCTTCCACGAGGGACTAAGAGAAGAGGGTTAGTACGATTTACATGTACGTATGTAGGCATGATGGCATCATGGTCCGGTTCCGAGGGCAAAACGTGGCTGGGGCTGGAGCCCGCAATTCGTCCAACGACCCCGGATTTTGGGTGGATGCGGCCATCAGGTCTTAGATCGCCGCGAGCTTCGGCTTTGAAAAGTCGATAGTCGGGATGTTGAGGTTCCGCCGGACGTAAGTATTATAACCAAGCTGCTGGTGCTGTTGAGTGTGAGAGCTGTCTCGGATCCCCGTGTTATTCGCGTCCCCAAGTTCAGCTTGGCTTCAGTCTAGGCGCTGCTAACGAAGAGGGAGGGCTTGAATGGCGCAGAGGCCGGGTCGAGACCATGGGCGAATGGCTCCGAAGTTGAAGATGAGGTCAAAGCCGGTCAGTTCCCGGTCCGGGAAAGATGCCGGGCTCGATTTGTGGTATGAGAGATCAAGTCCTGGAATCATGGGCAGCGCATCGACACCCTCCGGACCTCAGCTCCTTCGCTCTATATAACCGCCAAAATATGGGCTCACCCAGTGAGTGACAACATGGCCATCAAAGAGGAATCCACCACCCAAGAATCAGATAGGTAACAAATAAGTCGAGTTGCAGCTTTTGATCTCGGAAGAAGAGTCATTTGCAAGCATGTCCTCGATAAGGTAGCAATGATCGGTGTGGTGGTGGGTAAAGGTCAAGGCTGGCGGGATTTCCCGAGCGAGGCATTGCCATCCGCACGATGATGCACTGCAGGTACACTTTGTACATACGATAGAACGCAAGTTTCCGAAGAACCAGGCATTCCTCTTCCCATGCACTGTAACAGTAAAGATTTGCGTCGATGGCATCCCCAACTTGGACTTGATGCAACCTTTTTGTTGGTCACAATGGCGACCAAAGTCCCCTTTCCCCCTCCTTTTATCCGGCCAACCCCCGGCCAGGTTGATCGCAGTCGAAGCAATCAATCATACAACCTTGATCTGGCAACACGAGTCAAGAGCGCCTAAACCCATCACGAAACCCGCTCGTCCTCCAGCTTTCGGGACTCAGGCGTGCGATCGTCAACAGCACAAGCTAGAAGGACACTTGCAGACTCGCATGCAAACGAGCACGGACAGGTACCTGCCTAGTACTGCAGATGATCAGCAAAAGAAAATTCAGGGTACAGCATTCTGCAAGTGTGCACCCAAGCGGGAGGGTTTTTATACTAATCCACCAGCCCTTAATTTCCCCTGCCGCGTCGCTCAAGCCTCGCTGTGGCCTCCGGACGCGGCGGAGATGGGTTCAATTTGACACAGGACGACGCGGGACGACTTTTCCGTAGATGAACAGACTTGAATCCGATCCGTGGGCGACACAGACCGAGCGCCCAGCACGCGACCAACGGCTTCAGCGCTCTCGCCATGAAACTCGAAGCTATTTCCCCAGGGACTTGCACCGCTGCCTCGGCCTCGATCCCATACGAGCCGGCCCCAGACAGCATCAAGTAGGTTACCACTCGCTTGTAACAAATCGCCCGGCTATCCAATCACCGTGCCACTTCTGCACACCTGCAGGCGACTCCCTGGTTCGTGATCGCCATCAGATGCCGGCTCAAGGTCGTTCGTCCGTTGCTCGTGTCGGACAATACGGAGTGGCCTGTTCGTTTTCCATTGTCCGGCTGCTCGCCAGGTGTCGAATAAACAGCCGACTCAGAATTCTGCCGCAGCAGGCCTTGTTCGCGTCCTCACCGCATACCTACAATAGAAACGAAGCAAACGCCGATCTTGCTACCTTGTTTCCTCTCCTCTTCTCCCCTTCTTTCCTCCTTCCTCTTTCTCCATTCAAACCTGCAACCCGCCTCCTTACTTCTCAACTCTAATTCGACTCGCTCGGCCTCTTTCTGCCCTCGCAACTCTTCGCAGCCTTACTTCAAGACAGCACTCTTCCTTATTAGCGCAAAAGGGGCAGGAATAGTTTCCATCATGAAGTCGCTCTCCGTCCTGACCACTCTGGCTGTTGCTGCCCTTGTGAGCGCTGCTCCCCAGAAGTTCCAGATCTCGAACAGCACAGACGTTACTTGGAACCCAGCTCCATCAGATCAGACCACTTGCGAACCCTCGAGCTTCTCTCAAGCTCCTATCCCCAATGCCGCCGACTGGCGCGTCTGCGCCGCCCTCTTGAGTGCCTGGGCCAGCGAGAACGGAACCTTTAGCATTCGCGACGCCTCGGGCGGTGCCTGGATCCCTGTCCTCAAGTCGGAAGGCTGCACCTTGGGCGTCAAGGCTTCGCAGCAGGGCCAGGGACCCTACATCGTGGGAGACGAGGATGTTAAGGATATCTTCAACATCGCGCTCGAGTACTACTCGGAGGGAACCGACCTCTCCGTCGAGGGCAGCGTCAACTGCGATGTTGCTGATGGCGGCCGAGCGGGTCTTAACTGGCAAATCTACCGCCAGTAAACAGACTAGGTAGCTCTGATGGGGGCGCTCTTCTGTGGAAGCCAAGGTAAACCTACCTGGGTGCCTACCTACTCTGCTGCACGGTACGGATGGTATGAATGTCTGATGAGAGCGTTTCTTGTCCATGCAAGACTAATGTCCTTGATAGAGTTCACAATTTGTGGTGGCCACGACGACGACGGCCCTAGTCAGGGAAATCTACTTGCAGTGGCGTTATGGGGTTGAACAAAAGCTTTGATGGATAGGGATGAGCCCGCGCGACACGACCCGGGCGTTGCTTTTAGCCAGCACATACTGAATATACACGCCTCCAGATGTTTATGGAGCATAATTCTTTTGCGAAACGCGAGATCCGATGAATGTGACAATGGCATGGGACAAAGGTACTGGCGTGAATGCCAAGTTACATAGATGGTAGCACCACTGCTCATCTCTTCTACCAACGCGCAGCTCGACTGATGTGTAACGCTTTCCGTGAGAGGAAAGGTGAGAGACATGGCCTAGAAGCCGGGAATAGAGGACCCCTTGGACAGATCTGAGACACAATCTCGCATGCACGACATTGCCCATCGTAGTCGGAAGCTTAGGTGGTAGACTTGGCTAACTGGCTTGAGCTTGCAAGTAGGGAGGTTTCGGTTGTCTCTAGTGTGACCATGAGAGGCGCAGGGGCTGGTCGTTTCTTTTCTTCTCCTTTGAAGAATATTACAGAGTAGCACCCTGTGGTTCGTCCTGCGATTGGATTGATAGCATAGAGACAAAGGTAATTGGGGGCATTGTGGATTGAAATGTCATAAGTATCAGGTCTTCATGATTGTCCATGCACCACTGAGGTCACTAATGGAAACTGCCCAGTGTTTGGAACTCACTCTCCGCATCACCACCTGTAGCAAGCCGTCTTGTTCGCATGCCTTTTCACTACCTGATGTCTGCTAGGGAGAGACCACTTTCATTCTTTTCGCATCGTAATCGTCGATGAGAATTACGACAAATATGCGGTTGGTCGAAGTCGGCGGCTAACTTCAGGGTAGGTAAGGTGCTCCGAGTTTTGACGCCTGCAAGCAAACATCACCCAACCAGTGGGATTTGAGGGCAATTGGGTGACTTCAAGGTTCTGTTGAAGCTGATCCAATCTGGCAGCATGGATCGGTGACGTCCACAGGAGGTCCAGCCAATTGAATGGAAGGGCACCTAAACAAGGCGCTGAACTGCAGTGGCCGTGGCCGCTGAAACCACTAGAAGCTGGGCTGCAGCCGTACCTGTAGACACACCCAGCTGGCAGAGGTCCGGTGGTCTGTGCGTCATTCTCTTGCGCTGCAGCCCAACTGGGAATAGTCCCTTTTGAGCCCAGCCTTGTGTTTTGCTGCGGCTTCTCACAGGCGCGCCAAAGCTCGTCGATTTTCGTCTTCCGTCAAGCTCTGCGTCAAGGCATCAGTTTGCATTCACCTGAGCCTCGCCTTGCCTTCTCTCATTCCCGATCATCTCATCTCTTGGGCGGTGAGGGTCGTGGATGAGGAATCCATCTCCTACATCACGCTGACCAATCCCCCCCTCCCTTCCTTTCTGTCGTTTCCTTCTTCCCTTTTCCCTTTCCTCTCGCTGTCTTTCTTTTCCCATACGACGCCGCGTTCCTCGACCGAGAATACCAGCAGGCATCTACCGCGCTCATCGACCGAGTAATGACGAGACTCGCGCTGTCATTGTCGACCTAAGATCCCGGGCACAACAATGGCGGCTGCCGATGTCGACGTCGGTTACATCGCGGGCCACCTGGGCCTCGACCAGCCTGTGGTGGCGACTCTGACGACGCAGCCTACAGTTGATCTTGTCGCGACTCTGCTCAAGGCTGTAGCTGCCAAGGCACACGAGTTCGAGACGCTGTATGCCGAGAAGCTGCAGACCGATATCGAATTGGAGAATGCCGTTCGAAACTCCGAAACCAAGTCCCAGACCTTCAAGGCCACCGCCGAAAAGGCCCTCAAAGAGGTGGAGGAGGCCCGACAGCGTCTCAAAGAGGAGGGTACGTGGCTTCCACCCCCTCCAACTCCCGGCAGCTCTGAAGCCGTGTTTGGTTGTCTAGCTAACGTTCGTGTGCACCTCAGAAACAAAACGACAGTCACTAGAGAACGAGCTCCAGAGTCTCAAGGCCAAATACTCCGACTACGATGCCGACGTCAAGGCTCTCAACGACAAGATCGAGACCTTGCAGTCTTCGAACCGAACAAATCTTAGCATCATCGAATCCCATAACAAACGTGACCAGACCTTGACCGAGGAGCTTACCAAGCAGCATCAGCGAAATGTCGAGCTCGCCAGAGAAGTTACGACCCTGCAGCAGTCGGAGCAGAACGCCAAGGGGCAACTCAACAGCGCCAAATTCCGGCAGGAGGCACTACAGCAGCAACTTGATCTGGCTCGTCAAAATGCCGAATGGCTCGAGGCCGAGCTCAAGACCAAGAGCGACGAAGCCCTCAAGTACCGGAAAGAAAAGGGCGCCAAGATCGCCGAACTTCAGAGACAAAACGAAGATGCCAAGGCTCAGATTGACTCGCTGAAGCGTTCCGAGCAGCAGTTGCGCGAACGCCTGGATGCTATGCAATCCAAGGCAGACGATGCCCTTGTCAAGCTGCAGAAGCAGGAGGGCTCCTTTGCGGCAACCGTGGAGAGCTACAAGCAGGAATTGGAAGACCAACGGCGGCTTGTCGAGATGTCTGAGCAACTTAGCAAGAAACATCAGGAACGCGTGCGGGAGCTGGAGTCCGAGAAGGAGCGTCTCAAAGACAACTACGAGAACGAACTTCGCCGCGTGCGCCTGGAGCTTGAATCTGAACGTCGGGCCACCACCGAGATGGAAGAGCGGATCCGACGGCTGGAGGGCGAGCTGGACGAAGCACACGTCCGCATGGAGCACGCTGCTCCTGCGCCATCAGCACCACAGACTCCCCGATTGAATGGCTCAACCTTCGGGCGGGCCAACTCCCCCTTTGGAACGCCTGGTTCTGCGCGAAACAAGTCAACCATCACCGCCACGCAGGCGATTGAGCAGCTTTACCAGGTCAAGGGCCAGCTTGCCAGCGAGAAGCGGCGGAACCAGCAGCTTGCCGAAGAGCTGGATGGCATGATTGCCGCCCTCGAAGCCAAAACACCAGAGATCCAGGAGCTCCAGTCCGAGGCCGAAACTCTCCGGAACGAGATCGCTCACATGTCTGAACTGTCGCAGCAGAGCTTCGAAGAGCGCGACGCAGCACGGAAGGCAGCCAGGAAAGCCGAAAGCGCTCTCGCTACCGCCCAATCCGAGAGCAAGATCCTGCGCACACAGCTGCGAGACTTGGGCACTCAGATCCAGATGCTCGTCTTCAACATCTATGCACTGGAAAAGGGCGTGGACCAGTTAACGGAGGAAGAGAAGTATCGCCTACAGCAGCTCGAGAAGGGCGAAATCACCGAAGAGGCTCTGTCCGATATGTCCGATACCCACCAGTTCATCACCCAGAAGCTGGTGGTCTTCAAGGATATCAAGGCGCTGCAGGCCAAAAACGAGGATCTCCTGCGCATCACGCGCGAACTCGCCGAGCAGATGGAAAGTGAAGAGGCGTTGGCAGCGAAGCACCAGGCCAAGGAGGATCACGACATGGTTGAGAAGCTCCAGCAGGATCTGGCCCATATGATGGAAGAGATCAAATCTGCCAAGATCACTATGGAGAGCTACAAGATGGAGCGCGACATGTTCCGGCGTCTTCTTCAGCAACGCGGCGCAGGCGAGGATCCGTCTTCCTTTATGCGCCACTCTCTCGATGGCCGACTGCCCATGGCCAGCATTGAATCTGCAGAGCAGACGGAGACTCTGACGGAAGCTCTGCGCAAGATACAGGCGGAATACGACAGCTTCCGAGACGCCCAGGACGGCGTGCGGAGGGATTTCAGACAACAAATCGATCACCTGACTGCGGAGAAGAATGCACTTCAGAGTGCCAACATTAAGCTACAGGGCGAGGTCAGGCTGGAAGCCGAACGAAGAGAGATGCTGCAGAGCAACTATCTGGCACTCCAGAACGAAAACAGCGAGCTGCAAAAGAGGACACAGATTCTTTCCGAGACGGCCGCCAAGCAAGACATCAGGACTCAGCAAGTTGCAGAAGAGCTCATCGAGGTCAAGGGCCTCTTGGACAGCATGCGCAACGAGACGGCCAACCTCAAGGCGGAGAAGAAGCTCTGGAAGGACATCCAAGAGCGCATGAGCAAGGACAATGACTCATTGATCGAAGAGAAGAACAGGCTGGGCAACCTGTTGACGGCCCAACAGTCACTGGAAAACGAACGCAACATTACGGAATCCGAGAACCGCCGCAAAGCTCAAGCCAAGATTGAGGCTCTGGAGCTTGAGCTGAGCACTGCGCACAAGAAACTCTCCCAGGCCGTTGAGGATACCCAGCATCTCCAGCAGAGGAAGGAGTATGAAGCAAAGGAGTCCCAGAAGAGGATTGACGACCTCATGGCCAGCTTGAGCCAACTCCGAGAGGAGCACGTCAGCGTCAAGACGTCCCGTGATCATCTACAAGCCCGTGTTGACGAGCTGACCGTGGAGTTGCGAAGCGCTGAGGAGCGTGCTGGACGCCTGCAGCCCCGTCCTACGCCCCGACCGGGTCTCGTGACAGACGACAATGTGCGCCAGCAGGAGCTCGAGGCTGAGATCCAAGATCTCAACAACGACATTTCAGATCTCAAGCGTGATCTCGATATGGCCAACACCCAGTTGGAAAACGCAAAGGCCCAGGCCGAGCAATACAAGGAGCTGAGCCAGAGCAATGAGGAAGCATTGGAAGACTTGCGGACCTCCCAAGAACAGTATCGCCAGGAGATTGAGGTCCTCATTCAGGAGAAGGATGCGAAGATCAAGGAGCTGGGCCAGCAGATTGAAGACTTGTCTGCCGAGCTGTCACGGTCAAACACCGAACTCTCCACGATACGGGATTCGCAAGGGGAGATCGCACGCAAGTACGAGGACGAGAAGGCGATCTTGGAGGAGGAGATCAAGCGGCTCAAGGAAGAGAGCAACCGCCACATCGAGGCTGCTCGGTACCATCAGCAAGATCTTCGTGCTCAAGCTGAGATTGCGTCAAAAGCGCAGCAAGACTACGAAAAGGAGCTTGTCAAGCATGCCGAGGCTGCCAAGCTGGTGCAGGAGTTGCGCAATGAGTACAATGAACTCAAGCGGGAGTCAGCATCGCTGCGCGCCGAAGCGGAATCTGCCAAGGTCGCGCTCGCTCAAAGTGAGAGCTCGTGGGAAGATCGACGACAGCAGCTCGAGCAGGAGATGGCCGAACTCAAGCAACGACGTGAGGACGCTAACGGTCAGAACAAGCTGTTACATCAACAACTGGAGAGCTTGACCGCCCAAATCGCTGCCATGCAGCAAAACCGCAACAAGATTGCTGACGCAGACGAAGCCCTGTCCCCCACGGGAGTGACTGATGCTATCGAGGGCATGCGAGAGCTGAATGGATACCTGCGGCGCGAAAAGGAGATCCTGGAGGTTCAGTACGATATGAAGACGAACGAAGCCAAGCGTTTGCAGCAACAAGTCGAATACCTGCAGTCGCAGCTGGATGAGGCACGTCTGAAGCTCGATCAGGAGCGCCAGGCTTCTCACAGCGGCAACACTTCAATGGCGCACAAAGATCTCATGGAGAAGCTGCATGAGCTTAACCTCTATCGCGAAAGCAGCATGGCCCTTCGGACTGAGAACAACCAGCTCAAAGATCAGATCGCCGAGAAGAACAAGAAGGTTGACGAGATGACGCAGAAGATCCAGCCTCTCGAGGCTGAGATTGACAACCTCAAGACGCAAAAGTCATTCTTGGAGGAGGAGATCAAGCAGATCCAGGAAGACCGTGATCGCTGGCAGAAGAGGACTGAGGGCATTCTGACCAAGTATGGTCGTGTTGACCCGGCCGAGATGGAGCAGCTGAAGCAGACAATCGCCGACCTCCAAGCGGAGCGGGATGCTCTCAAGGCAGGCGAACAGCCGCTACAGGCGAAGGTTGCCGAACTCGAATCGGTGCTAGAGACGGAACGGGCCAATTGGTCGAACACCCGAGCCAAACTGACCGAGCAGTTCAAGGACCGATCCCGAAAACTCACCGGCGAGAGGAACGAGGCTAGCCAGCGGGCTAACAGCCTGCAAGAGCAGCTCGACAAGCTGAATGGCGTTCTCGCTGGGACGCAGAAGCAAGTGGAGCAGTCCAGCGAGGAGAAGGCAGATTTGTTGCGGCAGGTACAAAGCTTCCAACAGCAGGTGGAGGAGCTTCGCCGACAGGCACAGCAAACACAACCCATGGCCGCACAGCCCGTGGCCCAGCAGCCGCAGCCGGACGCGTCTGCATCGACAGAGGTTGTTGCTGCACTGGAAGAGCGTCTCGCTAACGCCCAGAAAGAGCTGGAAGCCGTCAACGCCCAGAGATTGGGGGCCGAGCAGCAGCTGGAGAGGCTCCGGAGCGAGTTACAGACTGCTACTGCAGAGCGTGATGGCGCGCTGCAGAAGCTCCAAGAAGCCACCGCTTCAGGCCAGCCTTCGATTTCTGCTGGTGCACCTGCTGCAGCCCTCGCGGCCGCAGAGAGCCAACCTGCTGCTAATGGCCTGTCCGATGCTGAGAGGAAAGCACTGGAGGAAAGGGTTGCCGCAGCCGAGGCCAAGGCGGCCGACTTTGAGAAGAAGGCGAATGAAGTTGAGGCCAAGATCCAGCAAACGATCAAGGAACGGTCTGATAGGATGAAGGACACGTTGAACAACAAACTCAAGGAGAGCCGCGCCAAGCTTGAAGAGGAGTTCAAGAGGAAAGACGAGGACCTCAAGCTCCGATTCGAACAGGAGAAGTTGATCTGGCAAGCCGAGAATCCGGCCAAGGCTGCTTCTACCAAGGAAGCTCCTGCTGCCGAGCAACAGCCACACACACCAGCCAAGGCCGAAGAGACGTCAACAGTGGCCGCTCCAGCTTCTGGCGGGCCCCCCGACCTTTCCCAGCTCGACGATTCAGCCATCCGACAGTTCTTGTCCACCAACGCGACGGTCAAGAACATCATTGCTGCCAACATCCGCAAGAAGATGGATGCAGAGAGTGCCAAGATCAAATCAGAGTACGAAGGCAAGATCACGGCAGCGCGCGAGCAAGCGCAGCTCATGGAATCGAAGAAGTCTACGCTACGCATCAATATGGCGGAGAACAAACTTAGGACTGCAACCGCGAAACTGGGCGTGGTCGAGACAGCGGCAAAGGAGACGCCGCAGAAGCCAGTGGTGGAGGTCTGGGAGATTGCCAAGTCGACTCAAGCCCCCCCTCTTCCTCCAGCAGCGAAGCCGCCCGCTCCATCCTCGACGACTGGTACGCCAGCAAAGCAGCCAGGGACGCCTGGCACCATCCCGCCTAACTCACAGGCCGTTCCTACAGCTGCAGCTCCGGCTGCCCAACCCGTCGCCAATGGCCCCGGCCCTGCAGTTGCTCCCGCACAGGCTGCTATTCAACCACTCGCAGAGCCCAAGGCTGCAGACACGGCTGGACCAGCGACTAGCGGAATCCCGCCTCCCCAAGTTACGAACCCATTCGCGGTACCTGCAGCTGCGAGCACCCCTGGAGCTCCCAACCCGTTTGCAAAGCAGGAGACAGCCAACGCTCCCGCGGCCCAGCAGCCTCAGCCGCAGCAAGGTTTGCCAGGGGCGCCGCAGGCATCACAGTTGCCGCAGCCGCCGCACCTACCGCAGCTCCCACCACAGCCCCAGCAGCAGGGCCAGATGCCAGTTCGATCTGGGATCCCGATGCCTCGTGGCGGCGGTCGTGGACGAGGAGGAGCATACGTGCCTCCTAGCCAACGTGGAGCAGGCGGCAATGAAGGTGGACAGGGCCATGCTGGCCGTGGCGGACGCGGAGGTGCCCGTGGAGGTCGTGGAGGCATGAATGCTTCGGCCGCCGAGTTTCAACCTGGAGCGAAGCGACCAAGAGGCGATTCGGAAGCCGCCGGTGCTGGAGCCAAGAGGGCCAGAGGAGCTCACTAAGCGCGACACGCGCCTGTGAAGATCTCGCGAGGTTGAGGGGATGGTAGATCCTGGGAAGGGGGGTTCTGCAATGTATAATGCATGAGGAGGACGAATTCGATTTATCTAATTTATGTCTGTTTCATTATCAGGGGGACACGACTTATGGAGATATAAAAACGGAGGGAGAGGATATTGGAGACGCATTGCTGTATTCTTAGCATCATTATTAGTTGAACTCGGACATTTTTCTTTCCTTTTCTTTTACAAATTCATCCACAAGTTCTTCCCAACTGGACCAACTCATAATACTACGTGTGTCTCTGAACATTGTCCTCCACGCAGCTCCAGTTGACTTCAAAGACATTTGATCGTGGGACCAGCGTACTGGCTACTCCATCTGGGCGCTGGTCAAAGTGCGGGGAAAAGTATCAGTACTTGCAGGATAACATCGGCGGATCGGGGCCCTAGTGGTGCCGTCTAGCACTAAGATAAGACCAGCAGCCAAAGGAAAAAAAAAATCTTTGGAAGCTTCATCCAGCGATAAGGTAATCTTGCGACAACTTCTACCTTTGGTTGATACGGAGTTTGGCCTCTATAACTGCTGAGATACATTGGCACTGAATTGGGACCGAAGCGATTAGTGACCTGTCAACAGCAGTCTCGATGGGACCGCCGTCAAACAAGCGGAAGCTTCCCTCTGCCGCCGCACCAGCCGCGAAGCGCAGCAAAAACTTTGCCAAAGGCGCTGCCGCCGGCGCGGTCACGAAATCGAAATCGAAACCGAAAGCGAAGCCCCAGTCGCAAGCGAAGTCGGCGCGGAAGCTGGTCGACGCTGCCTCTCTCGCCTGGCAGTCGGTTGGAGAGGAGTTCGGCGGGCTCGAGGTGATTGAGGGCGTCGACGTGGTGAGAAATGGTGGGACTGTGCAGTTTTTAGTGGCGGAGCAGCAGCAGCAGCAGCAGCAGAAACAGAAAGATCCCGACTCCTCCGATTCATCAGCACGCAGACAGGGGTCGGGCAAGCACGAGAAACCACCGACAGACGCGCAAGATGCCATCGGCGAACCTTTTGAAGGGTTTGGCGACGGCGCTGTGGAAGGCGAGGATGTCGATTCCGGCGAAGCTGGCGCTGCTCAAGGTGGCGTGGAAAGCGAGGGCGGCCAAGAGAAAGCTGCAAGAAAAGACGGGGCCGGCGGCGAGAAGAAGCAGAAGAAGCAGAAGCAAAAGAAGCAGCTGGAAACGGCCGACAAAGAGCTACAGAAGCCCGCTCCACGCAAGCAGCAACAGCAGGGCAACACGTTCGACGCGCTCATGGCCGTGGACGACGCCGCAGAAGAAGCAGACATGGCTGCCTGGGTGGAGCTGAATCTGTCGACGCGCGTCGTGTCTGCGATTGCGAAGCTGGGGTTCTCGAAGCCGACGCTGATCCAGCAGAAGACGATACCCGAGATCCTGGCGGGCGAGGACGTCATTGGCAAGGCGCAGACGGGTTCCGGAAAGACGCTGGCCTTTGGTATACCGATCGTGGAGAAGTGGCTGGAGCTGCATGTTGACAAGGCCAACGCTAAGCGCGAGGGCCCGACGGCGGTTGTTCTCAGCCCAACGCGAGAGCTGGCGAAGCAGCTGTCGGACCACATCAAGGCGCTCTGCGATGGACTGCCGACAGCACCCTACGTCTGCACTGTGACCGGTGGCCTGAGCATCCAGAAGCAGCAGCGGCAGCTCGAGAAGGCCGACATTGTCATTGCGACGCCCGGTCGTTTGTGGGAGGTGCTGGACGGCGACATGAGCTTGCAGGATTCCTTCACCAAGATCAAGTTCCTGGTCGTCGATGAGGCAGACAGGCTATTCAAGGCCGGACAGTTCAAGGAGGCGGAAGATATCATCGGAGCTCTGGACCGGCGGGACCCCGAGGCTGACGATGACGACGAGGGCGATGATCTTCCTCCGCGACAGACACTCGTGTTCTCGGCCACGTTTGATAAGAATCTGCAGTCGAAGCTGGCGGGCAGAGGGAAGGGGCCCAAGGCAGCGGCGGGGAGCGACGAGGAGAAGATGGAGTATCTGATGAAGTGTCTCAAGTTCAGGGGCGAGCCCAAGTACATTGACGTCAACCCGGTATCCCAGATGGCTGAGGGCCTGAAGGAGGGCTTGATTGAGTGTGGTGCCATGGAAAAGGTGCGTCTTCACATGTCTACCTACCAATGTTCTGCGTCTTGATTTCTGATGTCCTCTTGCTAACACGAAATATTAGGATCTCTACCTCTACACCGTCCTTGTCCTCAACCCCGGCCGTCGCACTCTCGTCTTTACAAACTCCATCTCCGCCGTCCGCCGCCTCACCCCCCTCCTCCAGAACCTCGGCCTCTCCGCCCTCCCTCTACACTCTCAGATGATCCAAAAAGCTCGTCTGCGATCCATTGAGCGCTTCGCTGCTGCCAAGAACTCCATCCTTGTCGCAACCGACGTGGCTGCCCGTGGTTTGGATATCAAGGAGGTCGACCAGGTGCTACACTACCATGTGCCGCGCTCGGCAGATACATATATTCACCGATCCGGTCGAACTGCTCGTGGCGATCGCTCGGGTGTGAGCGTCATTCTGTGCTCTCCAGACGAGGTATTGCCTACACGCCGCCTGGCGAGCAAAGTACACTCTGAAAGAGAGGGAGGAGGAGGTGGTGTCAAGCGTGAGCATTTCATCGAGACACTCTCCATAGATCGCAAGATTGCATCTCGGCTCAAGACTCGCGTCGATCTAGCTAAGCGCATCGCTGATGCTGTCTTGGCAAAGGAAAAGGGCCACAGCGAAGACACTTGGCTGCGCAACGCCGCCGAGGAGCTCGGGGTCGAGTACGACTCTGAAGAATTCGACGGCACTGCACCGGGTAACTGGGGCGGCCGGGGAGGTGGCCGCAAGAAGAAGGAGAAGGAGGCCCGCCAGTTGAGCAAGGCCGAGATGGGAGCGCTGCGGGCGCAGCTGCGTGAGGAGCTGAGCAGGAGGGTCAACCTCGGTGTGAGTGAGAAATACATCACTGGAGGACGAGTGGATATCGGCGCCTTGCTGAGGGAGAAGGAGAAGGGGTCTGTTGGCGGATTGTTTCTGGGCGGAGATGGGCTTTTTGGGTTGAATTTATAGAGTTGCTTGCTTGTATGCGAACGCGAAAACACCTACTAGATAGCGATAGATGGGCACGGATCTCCAGCACTGATTCAAGTTGAGGATTTGATGCCTTTACTACTGATTCTTGCGACGCACAGGTCGGGGTAGCAGTGTACCCTACATAAGCTCTTTTCGTTCACAGCGTCCAAACGCTCATCGTTGCGACTCTATGCTTGATCTGCATCCCGGCTCTTCTCACGCCTGCGTCTTCTTTCGTCGCACCTGAATCTCTGCTTTCAGATGAGGGAAAATCGAGGCGCCTATCCAAAGCTTTTCGGGCACCTTGCCGACCAGCTTGATGTCGTAGTTGAGGAGAATGTGAGCCATGATGAGCTTGAGTTCGTGCGCGACGAAGAACCGTCCGGGACTATTTGAATGTTAATCTTCTGACATATGATGTGGGTGGTATTCTGAGAAGCGCTCACCATGCATGTCTGCCGTGGCCGAAAGCGAGATGCTGCGCGCTCGTGGTAACCATTCCAAGGCCTCGGATCTTGGTCCCCTCGTCGGCATCGCGCTTCTTCTCTTCGTCCGACTTTGCATCCCAGGCTTCCCTTAGTCGAGAATAACGGAGAGGATCGTACGAATGGGGATTAGAGTACAGATCCGGATCGTGGTGCGTCCCCTCGAGATTGACGGTGACAAAACTTCCCTTTGGCAAAGTCCAGCCCAGATCGGGAATGGGTAGGCCGTTCTGGGCGACGACTGTTCGCTCGATCAGCGTGGCGGCGAAGTTACTAAGCCTTTGAGACTCTCGGATGGAGGAGTCGAGGCGGACGAGGTTGGAGATGGCGGCCTTTGTCCAGGGGCCAGAAGAGGGCTTGTTGGCAATGACTTCGGCGCGGAGAATGTCGAGAATGCCGGTTTCCGGGTCGGAGGTGAGGAGATCTTGCATCCAGAGCTGGCCTGTGAGAACCGTGGTGTGAATTGCGGCAAACTCGATTGGCAAGAGTCGCCGACTTATGACGGTAGAGTCAAGCTCGTTGGTCTTTTGTTCAAGGAGGGCTTGTCGGATCAACCAGGTGATGAAGTCTTCAGGCGGCGTGTAGTCTTTGTATTCTTCATCGCCGGCGGCCTTTTTCATCATGGCGTCGAGGCGCTTCTGGATGACGGGCTGGGCTTGGGTGTTGGATGAGCGCCAGTGAAGGTAGTTGAAGATACTGAAGAGTCGTCCGAAGATGGGGTGAAGGACCTTGGGAATCAGCTGCAGCAAAAGTCCATTTCTCACAACATCTTCAGCGAACTTGACCATGCCGTCGAGAAATTGCTCGTTGCGGCAGATCTCTGGCCCTACAAGAAGCCTGTTGGTGACGCGTGGGACAATTTCCAGCCAAAGGCTCCATAGCTTTATCGACTTCCAGTTGTCCGTGTCCTTTCCAAGTGCTGTGTCTACGGCGTGCTGAATCTCGTCGTCGACGTGGGGGATGACGGTGGACAGATGGCGCGCCAGATACTTGTGTATGACACGATTAGGGAACGGGTCGTATGCTAGGCGACGGCCGAGGAAGTTGTATTCGGAAAAGAGCACCGCGTTGTGGGCGTCGTAGGTTGAAACAATGTCGTCCGGTTGGTCAAAGAGCCAGGCCAACTGGTCGCGAGGCATGACGACCTCTGGGGGCCGGGAGAACGGCGCTGGCACAATGAAGGGCATGCCCTTCTTGCCAAACTGGGGTTCAAGAGCGTATGTTAGCGATATTTCCGTGAGGCGGGTTCGTGCTGCTCACTTTGTCGTAGCCGTCTCTGATCCATTCCACATAGTTTGTGACATATCGAAAACTGTCAAGAAAGCCATTGAGAATTCCATGTCCCTTGCCCATGATAGGAATCTGGCGGGGATACTGGGGATGGCTGGCGAAGTCGACGATGAAGGACAGGACGAGGAAAAGAGCGCCAAAGCTCCAGAGCTGGCTTGAGGTCACCGACCCCAGCAGCTCGGGGATAGCCATCTTGAATGAAGGTGACTTAAGGCGAGGAAATATGATGAAGTGTCTAAGCGGCAACAGTCGCTGCTTGGTTTCGGATGTTTCTCGCGGATGCGATATCCATCCTACACGAGTGGCCGGCGTTTCAATGTTGCCTGACAGCAGAAGAAAATGAATGTTTCGGAAGCAAAGATCCTACGGGACAATGAAGAGAGGGGATGGCCGTCTGTGGAAGGGTGTCATTGCATCACAGCTAGCTGGGGGGCCATGCTTATGCGACGACCTATAAAAAGAACGAACCATCCGCGACAACAAGCATCATTCCCGAACGGAGGGATTGGCCGTGTTGTACGGGGCACCAGCTCGATGTGGCGTTGGGTCAGGCTGCTGCTAATCGTCTCACTGCTAATATTGATAAGATGAAATCTACAGTATAGTCAGCATCTGGGTGAGACTTGATGCATGTGACTTCGGCATCAGTAATCCCGTTGCTGGTCCAAATCCGACGGGAAATGAAATTCATCCATCACCAAGTGAAACCCATTAGTTGGTGCCGTGCCTTGACAGCAGATAATATCAGAACCATTGCCTCAAAAGGGTATATTTAAAATCCTGATCATGAGGCGAGTTCGATAGTGTGTCCTACTTCAACAGGTGTCAGTGGGTGATGCATGTGGCGACTCTGTCTGACAGAAAAACCCCGAATGTACGTACGCAGTAGTATCGGGACAACAGTCATGATTTGTGCCTCACGGGCTGGACGCTGTCATTGGCTACCAAGCGAGATTGCAACGACAACGGAATTGCAGAGCATAGACTCTCCGATTGGTAACTGCCCAAGTCGTTGCTGATGCGCTTTGACGGGCTATAGCGGGGATGCGTGAGAGGATTGACTGCGTGGGCTCGACATGTGTAACGTAAGTAGGGTGCTTCATTCTGCTGGTCGGCCTTGATGTAGGCAGGTCGTATGGAAAGTCTGCGATAACATCGTTCGAAAGACTACTTGCTTTTCATCCCTGCGCGCAACTGCTAAAGCTCTGTGTCTGCAACACTATGATTGCAGCCGGCCGAGATGAGCTCAATCGAATTCCAGGCAACGCCGTGATAATTCTGGAGCATCCGGTCGTATGCTTCGCGCCTCATCACAGAGTGATGCTTTGAGAGTGTTGAGATGAGAGAGGCATTGGACACCTGCGAATCGTCCTCGCTATTGGCGCTGTCGACTTCAACGACGAAGGGTTCCGATGTCTCTTCTCCGTCGGCATCTCTAACATTCGAGATTGGCTGTCCATGGCAGTCTTCTGGCACTGGAACATTGTCTTGAACGTCCTTGATGATGTCCCTAGAGCCAAGGCCAGGGACAGCGTCGGGTGACATAGAATTCAAAGGAGAAGCCGACCTTGACCTCCAGCTTCCTCTTTGAGAGTCTGTTATCGCACCAGTATGCCGATTCTCTTGCATCGCAAGGTTGTCAATGTTCACGTCATGCGCAAACTTATTGCTGCTGCAATATCTCCCGAAAAGCGATCGAATGGACATGCCTACGGGAAATGTCAGCTTTCGGAAATTCATTTAGGAGCTCGGACGAGCTAGTCACCTCTGCTTTGCCAAGCCTCGAGATGGAATGTGCAGGGCCAAACGTCTCTTGGCCGAAAAGCATCCACTAAATGGCAGAGTTCGGCGTAAGACGAGTGTCGTGAATATGGGAATCGAATAACGTTTGGCAGACTCGTTTCAGTGCCGTCCTCTGAGTAATGACGAAAAGGAGAGGCCTTTGACTGGTGATCGGCTATGGAGAGTATGGCTCGTCGCAAATCAGTCGAGTAGGCGTCTTCAAAAGATGACAGGTTGATGTTGAGCGGCAGGTTGCGTCCGCTGGTGAGTGCTTCTGTGAGAACACGGGTACATTCGCCACGAGCCTCTTCTGGCACATTGTTCAGCGCATTGATTCTGTGACGGTATTAGCTCGCAACAGTCGATTGATTCCTCAGAAAGTCGGCTCCTTGGACGTACATTTCCAGAAGGCTTTGAAGGTCGCCCCGACTGGGAATGCCTAGTTCCATTTCTCGCTCCAAGTCTTCACCCCCCCCTCCTATTCCAGTTTCCTGTATGACTCCGCCATCGGGAAAAGACGCGATAACGGGCTGTATCCTGACTACAGAAGGCTGTTTTGCAATTGCGCACATGTTGCCACTCTCACAGCTGTGGAGACGAACGTTCTGATCCAAGGTTAGGTGTCCTGGCTGAGGCGTATTCCCACACATGAAGCCGGTCAGGGCGGCGGCGGTCGGCGTAAGGTATGCGCAGGAAAGGGGTCGAGCCTCAGAAGATGCGTTTAAAGATTTGTATATGCGAAGCTTGTAGTTATCAACATGGATCTTCATCCGCTGTCAGCTGAAGCGTTGAACCTCGAGGGTGCCGATTGACTTACGGGGGAATTCAGGGCCTTTGACAGGGCGGCCCAGACGTCTTCATAACCGTATGTCCATGACTGGATGTAAAAGACAGTGTCTTTTGGGTACTTGTGAACTTTGCGCAGCAGCTCTGCGATCCCCTCCGCCTTTGTCTGGAATGGGATGTCGTCTGTGAAGGACGTGTCGAGATAAATCGTGTCGAGCGTCTTGATGCCATAGGTATACTCTATGAGAGCTGGGCTCCGGGTGATGGCGTTGACAAACCACGGCTCGCTTCTTATGTCTCCTGTGTACAGTATCGCTTTTCCTTGTCCCTCGATGACTGAAAGTACTGTCAGTCAAAGGTCATACCTCGAAGAGCAGACGCGCCACTTACGAAACATGACAGAGCCAGGGCAGTGATTGGCATCAAAGAGCGTCACTTGGATATATCTCCCGGGCTGGAGCTCGATCGCGGTGGGAGACTCGAGTGGAAGAGGCTTCTATTCGAGATTAGCCCCAAGTTCTTTGCGTTGGGGTCTAGCAATACGCACGATGACCTTGCTCAGATGCTTGTAAGTCTGCTGCCGCGCCTCGAGAATGCCCAGCGCATAGTTGATGCGGCAGGGGTATCTTTCTAGGCGTAACAGAATCTCCCTAGTAGCTGCAGAGCAGTAGACGCTGGAACAGCGCGTCAGCACTGGCGTGTAGCACAGACGATAGCCACCCGAGCACTCACAACGGAGACCTCAGCGTCTCCAGTCCGGAGAGGTGATCGCTATGGACATGGCTGAGAAAGCAGGCCAATGGTGGTGCGGCACCTTCGTGGTGCCTGAAGAAATCAACTACCAGCAGATTAGCATCAGGCGTAGAGGAGGCACAGAGGGAAGATCCGAACTTCTGATGTCTGGAAACTCGGAGACGAGGCCGTTGAACGTCGACATGGCGGCGGCATGGCATCGGGGAGGGCATCGAAATTTCGAGATGGCAGGCAGAAAAGTCGTGAATTTCATGGTGTCTCGGGCGGCTTCGATTTCATGGTCAACCTCTGAGCTCTTCAGTGGGTGCGCGCGGGCCCTCCAGGGCGGTTGAGTCACTTCGCACTGTATATTTAGTGCACATTTTCGCCATGTTCATCTCGCCTGCCAGTAACTGTCGGGTGAGTCAGTCGCCGATGCACAGTGTTTGTGATGTATCTAAACAGTACATGTATTCTCGGACTACAGAGGACGGAAGCAACCGTCATTCATGTTCACTCCTTGTCTCGCCAGTTCCATGGCGAGACAGAGACTCGTATTCCTGCGATTTCACGACTTTAACACAAGTACTTATGGGGACGCAACAGCTGCAGCTGTCAATCATTTGCAGGTTCGTGTTCAGTGCTATCCATGGACTGCGAATAACATCATTGCCATAATCAGCTGAGTCACACTCACGCTCCCATGGACGAAGACGACTGCGGTGCGCCAGACCCCCAGATTACTCAGTCAAAATGGATTCGCCACAGCTCTCTATCGCTCCCAGACACAAACTCGCTTCTCGTGTGCATCATCAAGATGTTGTCGCTCACTACAATGTCCCCCTTGTCCCAGACATGGTAGTAGACAACTCTTCGGTCATACAGAACCGAGTCGATGGCCTCGCAGATTGCTGCGCTATCGGCGGCTTCCAGCCCGTCAATGGTGACCTCTGTGGGCTCGAACTTGGTCTTGTGCTGAGGCCACGGCTCGTGATAGCGGAGGCAAGGCTTTCCTGTGACTGGATGCGGTGTGATCAACGGGAGCCCCTTGAGGACTGTCTGATCGAATGAGGCGGTCGAAACAGTCCAGGTCATCTCGAGCAGGGCTTCAAGCTTCAGCCAGTCTGGGAGGTACCTGATAAACAGTGTCGAGGACGAAAAGAGCGTGAAGCCCGTGTCACGGGGACTTGAGGTGGCTCCGACGAAGATCTGAAACCTGGAAAAAGGGACGCGTTAGTGGGAAGCCTCGATCTTTGATTACCATGAGATGCTACTCACCGAGGTGGTGTCGAGACCAGTGACTCTTTGCCGTTCTCGTCCACCTTCCTGACGGTTTTGAAGAGGCCGTCATAATGGAAAGGCATTGGCTCCATGCTTAGCACGTTATTCAGGCCTTGAGTGTTCGTTCCCCGATCCTTGACTTCCAAGATGAGACCAAACTTCCATGGGGTCAGCTTCCCAAACTCCTCAGCCTTGTTGGCGAACTGGTCCTTGTTGGGCTTCTTGACGAACCCACGCAGGACAACTGGCGAGTTGAGCTCGGATAACGATCTGACCTTGCGGGCATCTACGTCTTGCATCGACAGGCTGAACGCGCCCCTGGCGGGCTTGAAAATCCATCCGGAAGGGTATAACGGCTCGCATACAACGCCGCCTTTTTCTGTGCTCCACGAAAACAGGTCCGACTTCTCTCGAAAGTAGCTGGGTCTTCCGTTCTCGTAGATGAGCTCGTATGAACCGTCATGTTCGAAATCGGATCGCAAACCAGTAGACGTGGTTCCGTCTAGCTTGTATGCGACGGCGCAATGCCATGGCGTTGTATAAACGTTGGAGTCGGTCGGCAACAGGCTGATAGAAAGCTTGCTGCTTCCTGTAGACGGATGGATTGACAGTCTTACTGAGTCCTTGTATTTCTGCCGGACGGCGCTTGCAAATGCCTGGGGCATCTGAAATCAGCGCCAATGCATGACCCGAGTATAATCGGGGGGCTCGGGGGGCTCGGGAGGCTCGGAGACTTACATCACCACGGGCCATCATTTGCTGGGCAATGTATTCGATGCCTCGCTTGTACTTGGTCTTACTGCGGTCGTTCCCGACGGGATACACCGTCTGGAGGTCCGTTTCCAGGAACTTGATGTATCCCCTGTATGTTAAACAGACGTCCTCGCTCTGGCTAACCGTCTTCCAATCCCAATCGGGGCGGCTAAAAGTATTGAGCAGTGCTCGCCGGAAGTTCGACGCGTTTGCAACGTATGTCATTTCATCCAGTTGCTCTGGCAGCTGGATGGCCACGAGGTCTCGAAGACGCGAAAAGGAAAGGTGTTTGTAGCCCTTAGCCATGGCCATAGCTCGGAGGGTCTCTCCGTAGTGCCACACATCTCTATCCGGGACTCCAAGCAAATCTGAAGAATGATTCGAGTTAGCATCTGCCCAGCAACTGCTCTCGGATGTATCGTATCGGTACCGTTGTAAACCAGGCCATCAGAAATTATAGTGAGGCTTGCCCCGGGAGGATAAACATCTTGAACGGCCAGACAAAGGCCGTGGAGGTGCGCCAGAGCGAGCTCTTCTGCTCTATCGGGAAGCTTTCCAAGCACTTTGGACTGTGAATTCGGCGATTTAAAGGGAAAGGCGGGCAGACACATGGGCACCGCGTCCCCGGCTTTGACATGACTGTAGATGAGGGCAAGGAACTTGAGGGCCCCCTCATCACGTTTGACTTCGGCATCGATGGGCCGCTTGAGGCGATAACGGTCAATGATGTGAAGAATCTTGGAGGCTGTCTCGAGTGAGGCCGCGTCCACTCCGGCCGTCAAAGGAACAGCAGGAACAGTGATTGGAGCAGGAGGAGTTGAGGTTGACTTGAGCTTGGCTTGACTTGCCGGGACCCTGACGGCCGGAGACTCAAGTTCCAATGCGGACGGCATGGCTTCAACTGGAGGCTAAGAGAAGAGTGAGGTGAGGCTGATGCCGTAGAGTTTCCCGCTTGGAGAATCGGGATCCTTTTATCAGACGTGAAGCTCTTCATCTGAATACTTTGTATGCATAACCAAGTCTTGACCCCATGGCCCACCATCTTTCAGGTCATGGCTGTTGGGGCTATACTACCTTCTTTATCTGGATTGGTTACCCGAGGGGGGCGTGTGGCAAATCATCGATGCATCCGGACGAAACTGACAGGCCTCACCTTGCTAGGGAATGCAGAGGTTGAAGGCTGGAAAGGGTAATCGTGGAAGCTTGGTGGAGTTGCTGGCACTTGGTATGGTGCATGGAGACTGGAGATGAACCCCTGTTGTGTCGGTTGATTGCCGCCGAGGTTGGAAACACACGGTTTCTGGTATGCAATAATAGGTAACGAAATCCCACAACAGACTTGAGTCTTGTGGCTACATCCCATCACTGTTCTGCTTTTTTCGCTTTCCCTCCAGAGGAGAGTCCTGCAGCGGACGGACACCGAAAACATCTTGTTCAGATAACAACATGTCTCAATCAAACGGCAAAGTCGAAGTGGTTGATGTAGCCATTGTTGGAGGTATGCTGCTGCATAACTGTTCCACTCTTGACAAATAGTCGATATTCAGTGACTGACGAGGAACTGGCGATAGGAGGCCCTACCGGCTTGCTCACGGGCTTGCTTTTGCATCGACTTGGCGTTTCCGTCAGCATTCTAGGTACTGCCACTCGCAGGAACATCAATGGATGTATATATGAATGCAGGCTAATCTCAGCCAACTTGCAGATGCCAAACCCCAAAGTTTAGATCTCGGACGTGCAGATGCGCTGAACGCCAGAACGCAGCAATATCTGACGGTTGCTGGTATTCTTGATGAGCTGCTACCATTAGGGTTGAAGTGCAACAGTAACTAAACACTTGAGATACGAATCCCTGGTCGTTGGCTTACATTGCATAGCGAGTTCGACCTTCGGAGATGGGGAATTTATCTCTCACCAGAACAAATGGTGGGTCGGCCTTGAACACACGCTTCACAAGAACTTCTTGATGATTGGGCAACCGGTTGTCGAGAAGATCCTGAGCAATCGTCTGGATGGACTGGTCCACTACGGAGAGCAGGTCGAAACGCTGCTCGAGACGGACGAATCTGTGAAAGTGGTGACGAAGAGTGGCCGTACAGTTCGCGCCAAATATGCCCTCGGAGCAGATGGAGCTAGGTCGACGGTTCGAGCAGCCATAGGAGCGACCTTTACAGGAACCAAGCCGGAGATGCTGTGGGCGGTGCTGGATACCTTCATCAACACGGACTTCCCCAGATGCCCAGAGATTATCACTTTCCAGCTAAACGGTCAGTCCAGAGTGTCATGGATCCCGCGCGAGAGAGGCCTTTGTCGATTTTACGTGCTTCTCGAGGGAGAGGTGTCACAAGAGCGTGCTGAAGAGTCTATCAAGAAGCACTTGGCGCCGTATCGAACCGAGTTTGTCAAAACCGAATGGTATAGCACTTTTGATGGTCAGTAAATCTCCTTCCCCATCTTTTCTTGCGTTTTTTCCCTTCAGACAGCCACTATCTGTCCTACTTATCAAAGCGTTACAATACTCTGTATGCCATGTCTCGTTGTCTGCTTGTGGAGGTCGCATGGATCCCTGCCATCTCGGCATCAGCCTGCGTCATTGTTTCCATTCAGAAGGCCAAAAAGGGACAGCAAAAAAGTTCTTCACTGAGGTCGACATTGCTGACAAGGTTGTGGTTCAGTCAAGGAGCGAATAGCAAGCACTTTCATCTCCCGGGATGGCGCGGGCCGCGTGTTCCTGGCTGGGGACGCTGCTCATGTCCACTCCGTCAACGGGGGTCAGGGGCTGAACACTGGCATCGCCGATGCTTTCAGTCTTGCCTGGCGTCTGGCCCTTGTCATCAACAAGGCCTCACGTCTCAAGGAGGGAGCAGCGAGAACTCTTCTTCAAAGCTACGACATTGAGAGAAGAAAGACCGCGCAGGGGGTCATTGACGTCGCCGCCGCATTGGTCCGTGACACGGTTCACACTGCCAAGCAGTACGTTGGCACAATCGAAAAGAACGCGGGGTACATCACAGGTTGGTCGTCCTTCCCGTCAAGATTGATAAAGTCCTTCCATGAACGATGTGGCTGTTCACACACCCTCCCGACGGAACTTGAACACACACACCCCGTATCTCTAGGCTAGGTGGACTGAGGGATGGGGAAGGGCAACTGCTGGCTAACACAGTGACCTATAGGAATGGGTGTTGCCTACGATGGCATGGATTCACCTGCAGTACAAGAGTCAGGGCACGGGTTTTGGAGGGCTGGCAAGCGATGCCCGGACGTTGTTTTGTCAAAGCCCGAGGTTGATGGCGACATATGGCTTTATTCTCAAGTCACTTATGGTAAGTTCCTGATCCTGGCCATCGGGGATCATCCGGAACAGGTGCTTGCTCACGAGGATGTTGCCGTGCTATACAACATCCTGTCGTCGTCGGCAAACGCCGAGGGCGTGGCTACCTCCAAGGCGAGGACATTCACGGCGGACTGGGCCGAGCCGAAAGAGGCATTTGCAGTTCTGGTCAGACCTGACATGTACATTGGATATGTGGGAGCCGACATTGAGAGCTGCCAGCGATACCTGGATAGGCTCTTCATCCGGTGATGGTGCAAGGACGGGTTTTGATAGCCCATGCCCAACCTCGTATAAGCAACCCAGATAGTCGCTGTGAATTGACCAACGGGTTCCAGAAGCAGAGAAAGAATGTCGCCACCTGCCCACAGAAGCAAGGCCATGACTATCGTGGTTTCAAAGTCTGCCGTGCATGATATCGACTTGATAGGGGGGAATTGAGAGGAATACAACCTCATCGGGGCGCTGCCCCCTGTTCTCTTGGCCTTGTGGACGCTTGCCGGACGCCATCCCATGGATCGAGCCGGTAATTCATCCCACCGGCGGGGAAATTTTACTGCCGCGCTTGGGACTGAAGCAGACACCGCAAGGGGATGCTGGTGCCTCTGGCCGTTAGCAGCCTTGCTGGAGCAGTTCATCGGTTTTTGTTTTTTTTTTACTGGCGATGTGACACTGGCATGCATCGGGAGTAGGTGGTGCGCCAGCTGGTTGTCTAAATCGGGAAGTTATCGCTCATGCTGTGCAGCTGTATGATCCGGGGGCTTTGCTTCATGGTTAAATCCCGTCAGCCCGGTCCCGGTTGCTTTGTGGCCCAGGGCCTTTTGAGGAGAATGGAGGCATTGATGACTTGCAAACACGACGGAATACGGGACAGACAGCCAATGGCTTCTACTTTGAATCAATCACCTCTTCGCCATTTTGCGCCTTCAAGGTAATGGAAACTTACCAATACGGAAGGCCATATCGTATCGCAGGTGGTTGGTACACTGACAAATCGTCTCATGCCGAGGCAGCAGTCGGCGTTTAACTCCTACAGGGGCATCTGAGAGGTTATCGAACATATCGTATTCTGACGGCTTCCTTGTTCAGGCAGGCCCCGAACGTGACCAGGGGAAAGCGCAGAATCGGACTTTGTTAGCGCTTTGCATGGATATTTTGTACGATCCGGTGAAATTAAAGTATTAGCACCACAACTCTAAAAGAAGCTCCAAACCATTTTACAAAGTATGATGATAGATGTCGTGGTCATGTGAAAGAATCGGTCGATCTGGTTGAGAATGCGCCAGCCTTCAGGGGGAAGCCCATGTTGCTTGGAACTTTGGCATCGTTTCTACCAGCTTCGCTGATGCTGTTTATGGTGTCATTACCGACCGAGTCAGTGTTTATTTGTTTAGTAATTTTGAGATGGAATCACCGGTTAAGGGAATATGCCGATTTGTCGGACTTGTAATACAAGCTTCCTTTAGAGGATTTCCAAACGACAGGGAGCCTTCCACACCGAATAAGAAGGCAACAGGGTGAGAGAAAATACCGCCGGTCAGCCACTATAGACCCGGGGCGTGGTTATCAAGCACCACAGGTTTCAGGAACTGAACCAGTTTGAGATTTCAATATAATATGTCTATAAAATGATCAAGACAGTAGCTTATCCAAAGACTAGACTGATATAGCAATAGTAGCACAGAGTAGGGGAGTAACATGCTCTGCTGAAAAGCCACTCCCGGTCTAGTTTGTATGTGATAGGCGGCGGTGTTAATTTTGAGCACAAAACTCACAATCCGCAATCCTTGGTCTATTTGTCTATCTCTACTGCATGTGGTTCCTCATTATCCAGGTCTACCTACGGATGGGGCACAGAGTACGCAGACACTCTACACCTTTCAACAAGGGCAGTGATTTCCCGTCACCTCTTCCGCGCTATGTGAGACCCTTGTTTTCCGCCCGGTCCGTTCAACTGCCGTTACTGACAGAGCCCGCTGACAGCCCCGTCTCGGAGAGTATGAGACAAATCCTGAGCACGATAAGAAATACTGTCAGTGATTGTCGATAGGGAACCGCCAAAGAGAGAAAAGCTTCTCACCAAGAGACAAGCCAGCTCGGCTTTCCGTTGAGCGACTTGCACATGGCTCTGCTGCTCTCGTTCGAAGGGCTAACATCAGCACACAGCCAGCCATCATCTCCAAATTGGGGAGACTTTTCCAGCAAAAGCTTGGTGGCCAACTTTTTTGCCAATCCTCGGCGTCTATAAGGCTCCTAGTCATGAGGCTTACATGTCAGTTTGTCCTTTTTACACGCAGGATCGTCATGGCCAAATGTCCTATCCTTGCCGGTACTTACCTCGCAGTGCACACTGACTAGGCTGCCATCGGTTCCCAGCAATGCCCATGCTATCGGAGTTCCATCATCTCGTTTGATCATCAGATTCGGAAGGTTCACGAGCATCTCACTGCGGCGATGACGATTAGTCTGAGAGCTGTATGGCATCCAGCCGAATTACAGCTGCGATTTGGCCTTAGATAATAGACGCCTATGTTGATATTTCTGGATAGACCTACGCAGTTCGTGGGATATCAGTTCGGGATACAATGACCTGGCAATCGTCGAGAGAGGCACTATCCCAATGCATGCCAGATGGAAGGCTTTCGTCTAAGCAAGGCAGCTCATCCCGTCGCATGAGCCATTTGTCGTAGACTCCTGTTGGCCTAGGCTCGACAACGCCGTCGAACTTTTCCAAAATGGAGCGTACTTTGGAGTGCAGGGAGCCGACCAGGATGCGGTCCGGGCCGGTGAATAGGAGCTTGTGGTCGTATTCTTTGCGCAAGCGGACGACTTCTGACACCAATCTTGCCAGCTGCTGCTCATACCGATGCAGGTTACTCTCATCGTCTTTGTTGCGGCGGTGTTCTAAAGTTGAGTAGATGTACATTTGCGTTTCCTGTCTAGAAAAATCTAGGTACGCGGCTGTATAGCTTTTGAACTCATGATGCTCGTCCAAAGGCGAGTCTGTATCATGAACAAAGACAACACGCGCATGGGGAGAGGTGCCGTGCTTGAACTTTGTCGATTGTAAGCGTCGCAACAAGGGCAGAGAATATGGCAGTTCGGCAGCCAACAATTCCACCAGCCATTCCGGCACAGAGTTGAATGAAGCTATTTGACCAGGCATTCCGATATAAAGCCTTGCCCATCAATGCTGTGACTGACTCCCAGATATCATGCTGTGTTGTAGAAGTGTGAATCATGCGCCCTTCCGAAGCGGCTTCCTGACATGGGATATGGTCACGTGCGCTTGCGCGATGGTACAATGGACGGTTGACTCATCGCTTCAAGATTCGTTACGGGGAATTTTGCTTCTCGTCTCTGCCTGAGGGTCGCCATCACAACCTCAGGCGGGATCCTGCTGCGAGATGCCTCATCCTGTAGCGTTTGGGAAGGTTCAGATTCTGCTGGTCTGTGCTCATTTTGCCATGTTGCCCAAGATGGGGTTTGTCAAAGGGCCGAAGCTCAGTTCAATTGCCAGTCTTCTCTACGGGCAGGGCAGTTTTTGTAACCTTCGCAGCAAACTGGGAGCCGATTGTGACGTGGTTAAAGGGCCAGGCCTGCGGCGTTGCCGCGGTGGGAGTAGACAGCCCTACGAGGATCACTGGTCGGTGGCACAGAGAAACTCCAGAGTGAATGGGTGTGACTCGAGCTGTAAGCGATGTGATGTAGTTTAACACCAACTTATAGCCCAATATGTCACGACATATCGAGTGATTGATGAAGTATGTGAGTATGTATTGGGAATTTTTTCTGTTTTCTACGCCTGGAAGACTTGTGGAAGTGCGACGGCAGGCCAATTGTTTCTCTTCCTTCATTGTCGCATGCCATTCAACAACCGTCACATAGTCTCACGCGGATGCAACCGTGATCTGAACTGGCCAATAGCAGCAGCATCTTGAATTCACACCGAAATGACAACATATGATACCTTTCGAGATTTATTTCATTGCTTCATCACTCCATTCTATTCATCAGCGAAGGCTATGTTACGAATGCGACGTCTTCCATTGCTGATATCGACAATCTTGGCAATTTGATAGAGCTTCGCAACAAGCTTCGCCTACTCGACCACCCCTGGTGCCTATCTTCATTTGAAGCTTGTCTCAATATCTAAGACTTTGACATATAGCATGGTACTGGGAAGCGCTGATTATAGGATAGAGGTTATGGCAGCTATATTAGGGAACGCCACATCGCCACCGCAATGTATTGCCAGAGTCAATATCATTCCATAAGCTGCAAAACAGAGCAAAGTCATGCGATTAACGAATAAACTACTTAGGGCCTGTCGGTAGGAGCTATTGCAATATATATGATGTCTAATCCATCTTATTGTCTGCCGTATCTGATGAGGTCTCCGTAGCCAGTGTCCCTGTGCTGACACAGAAGGGGCCGTATGAGAATAAGCTGAGTAGGAACGAGGCGTCCCTTTTCTGCCCAGATAAAGAGAAGTCTCCTATAGATCGCAGTTCGGACATTGAGGCTGTGTAGTTTCCAGTCTATCTTCGGTTTGGCTACCTACCCACCCACCTGTCATAGTCCACCTGTGATTGTGCGCCGCCTCCTGTCCTGCTTATTTGCCCGCGGACTTGCTCGTCTCACTTTCATGAACTCTAAATGAGGTAGGCCAAGAAGCACGTCGTAAGCAAGTCTTCACGCTCAGCTCCTTCATTTCTGTATGATGACAAACATTACATCTACTAGGTACTTAAGGCGACAGCTAATTCAGATGTCCATCGTGGTTGGGTGATGCGATTACGTATGAGCAAAGTCCATCACAATTGAGGTAGCAAAGAATTTACACCACCATACCCTGACTGAATATCCAGGCTCGCAACATGACCGCCAACATAGCACTCGTTTTTGGCTACGGACCGCGAGTTGGGGCTGCCGTCGCTTCTGCCTTTGCCGCTCGCGGCTATAAAGTCGCCGTAGTCTCTCGTTCCGGCAACGCCGACGCCACGAAGGACTATCTATCCATCAAGGCCGACCTTTCAGATGCTCGAAACGTCGAGGGGGTTTTTGATCGGGTCACAAACGAACTAGGGCTCCCGAGTGTCGTCGTCTATAATGGTATGCAATTGTACCATGCTCATGAGGACAACAATCAAAGGCTGACGTGTCATTACCTCCATAGCTCTCATTCTCTCCCCCTTAGGCTTTGAACAACCCTTGTCGAGCGTCATCACAGATGCTCATGTGAATACTTTTTCTGCCTACGCAGCGGCGCAGCTTGCAGTCAAAGGATTTGCAGAGCTACCTTCGGATGCTTCCAAAACCTTCATATATACCGGGAACAAGCTGAATATTATGACGTTGGAGCCTCTCCTCTCCTTTGGCATGGGAAAGTCGGCGACCGCTCATATGATACATTATCTAGCGGAGGTATACAAGGATACCGGCTGCAAGTAAGTGTATGTTTCTGCGGGCTGATGAAATAATGCTCATTATATACATAGGTTCTATTATGCTGACGAGCGTGAGCCGAATGGGGAGCCAGCATACGATAAACTCGACGCTGAGGCTCACGGTAATTACTATGTGAAGCTGGCGGAGGAAAGCAACCAAGGGCCCTGGTATGCGACGTTTGTCAAGGGAAAGGGCTACGTCAAGTTTGACGAGAGCCCAGTGCACGGCGGCCGTTATCCCGGAGCGTAGCCGAGTGCATGCAGGCTGCCTGCTCGAGCGTTATCTTACTATTGAGTATAGACAAGAGCTTGGGGAACTCCACTGAGAACATAAAGTGGCCGCCTGTGTACATTATTGACTAGACATGTTCTCTACGGATTGGGATCCCCATAGAAACAGTCGATACTCGAAGCCCAAATGACAAACCAGCTACTACCTAGCAGTGCAAACATGTCTCCAGACCAGCCGAAGTTCCTCGCAAGTCTCCGGCCGTGGCGCCTCACCGTCATAAACGAAATCTTCCCCCGAGGATGCGGCTCGTGAAATTGAATGCTTGCTTCAACGTCAAGTCCAGAAGGCGAGAACTGCCAGACTGATCCGTAAAGCTTCTGCGCAGTGAAGCCGACGGAAGTCAAGGCGTGCACGAATTCATTCCAAGGGACCTCTCCAGGAGTTGAGGTGATATCCGAGTTGAAGAAGTGAGTGCGAAAGACCTTGAACGCACGGCTATCAACTTTGATGCATGGCTCGGGATCTTCCACTTGTTGATACGTCGGCTCAGCACTAGGTGACGACTCACTTTGTCGGTCTGCTGTGCATCTGGTCTTGACCTTGGCTTTGGCGGGCGTTGTATGGGCACTGCTGCGCTTTGTCTGGACTTCTGCTCGCCCGTTCCATAGGTCAAAGTAGAGAGGCGAGAGTGATTGCTCGACATGAGCAGTCGCAGCAACATTCAGTGGTGTCAGCTGATCAACCCATTCCGGCGTACGTTGTAATAATGAGGACGTGAAGAGCTTATGCACAGCAGTATCTTGCAGTTTGCTAGATGCAGGACGCATAACACGGTCAACTTCAGCCCAAAACATATCGAGATCTCTCTCGGCGTGACGTAGCTTCTCCACGTTTTCCTTGGTGCGCCTCTTGTCACTGGGATAAGTGAAGCTTGTCAAGAGCGGCTCTGCAAGCTTCGACGCCCCAGCCAGCTTTGCATCGCTCAACGCCGCCATTATCTGCCCCCATGGTTCGCTTTTGGCGGCAAATTCTTGCTGGATCTCGGCCTTGACGTCTAGGAAGGCATCTTCAAAGTTCTGCGCCCACGGCTGATATATCTCCAACTGATGAATGCACTGAGGATCAATGGAAAGATTGCCGATCAAGCGAGCCACGTAGTTGGAGATGAGATCACCCGCGGTTGGCTCGGTCAGCAAAAGACGCTCCAGCTCATCCACTACACGCGATAAGCGAACGAGAAAGAGGTTGTCGCCGTTCTCCCACAGAGTTTGGAATCTCTGGCTGGATAGGGTACGTTTCGCTAATCAGTTGATCATGAGGAATATCGTGAAGTATCTCGTGGCAACAGTCGACGAGAAACTTCATGAGCCTGTCCTGAGCCTCGAGGATGACGAGGCCGTCGCCGGGATTAACTGTTTTTGGGTGTGCATCCAGTCGAAGGCATCCGGATGATCGTCCCACGCGGGAAGTTTGCCGTATTCCTTGGCAAGATTGGCCCCATGTAGTATCATCGTATGCTCGTTCAAAAATATGCGCTCAATGGCCTCGGTGACGATGCCCAAGTGCATGGCATCAATATCCGCGGCGGCGAAACTGGAAGGGGGGTGACGACCTCTGGCGTTGAGCAACAGAAGAAGCGGCTGTGTCTGCGTCAAGTCTTTCTGGTTGATGTACGGCCAAATGAAGCTGTCTTTGACCTGCCTGGGCGCGTGCTGCAGCGGCTGAGACCCTGCCTTTCTGAAGGCTTCGTACTCAGGGCGATGGTTCGGAGGCATTCCAGGCCATACTTTCAGCAAGACCTTGAGCCTTTGCTGTCGGCCCTTCTTGATCCATCTTTTCCGAATGGTAGACTGTGCCTCAGGAGAATCTGGCTCAGCAGCTCGTAGTTGGCGAAAATTGCAGCTGCCCTCGTCCGCGCCTTGCTGCGAACCTCGGCTGCGGAGGGCATCTTCGGCGTGGGACGACCGATGGCCCTGAAGAAGTTGGCGGGGTCGGAGTAGAAGCCATCGGCCGTGGGCGGATCGGCACCGAACGAGAGGTCCATTATCACGCTGTCGGTGGAGCTGCGTGCATGGGGTAGGATCAACAGCTAGGACTAAAGAGAGAGAGTCCAGGATTCTTCGAAGCCGTATGCAGGTGATGATGAAGCTTGTCGTTGCTCATCCCAAAGTTGAAATGGGCAAGAACTACGCAAGTTTGTAGGAGCTATGTGCTGTACCAGCCTGTGGCGGTACAATGCTGAATCATCAATCATTAGCCACGAACACGCTTGTGGTCAAGTGACGCCATATTCATCTCAGAAACCTTCAACTTCAAAATGCGGTACTTCATGCATCCAGACAAGCATCACTTTCACGGCCTGGCAACACTGAACACTACGATTCTGAATGTATGGCAGCTTAAGAAGGGACAAAACAAGCACAAAGAAAGAAAGAAAGAAAGAAAGAAAGAAAGAAAGAACTGCTACATTCATCATGACCCTTGCAGAATCGCAAAATACCAACCCGGCTTCGACTGATGCGTTTTCCCTAGACTCCCCTTCAGCCAGCAGCGGTGCAATGAACCTGCATCGCCCGGAATCACTCCCCACCCACAACCCGTGCAAGTCCCCTCAAAATTCGCGCAGCTTGTTATGCAAGCCTCCATGTCAGTTGTGTATAGACTGGCCACGTCTGTGGCCTCGCCCGCGCCACTGTAGTCTATGTCGCAGATGAGCTGGAACGTTTTGTGTGAGTTGGGAACGTCATATCTGGTGCCGTTGCCTTGAGGGCAGGAAAGAAGGTGTGTTGAGGTGGGCTCAGGTGCGGCGGCTGTCTTTGACCTTGACGTGGGAGTCGGAGTTGATAAAGTCTCGCTATGCGATGCTGTGTGGCTCGGCAGTGTCCCAGGGCTATTCAGCAATTGCAGTTAGTATTTCACTCTGCCGTGAGACATCAGTTGGGGATCAATTGGAGACATGCGCAACAGCAGTGTTCCCCTGGCTCGCCCAAACGCACCTCGACTTGTGATGTCCTCCAACTCCAACCCCGACGCCCACTCCTACGGCTATCACCACAAGTAGCGCAACAGCTCCCAGCAGGAGCCAGAACAGCCGGGCCTTGACTCCGCAGATGGTCGCAGCCGGAATTGGGGCTGGTGGCGCTACGTGATCGTACTGGTAGTCGTAGAACTCGCCTGCCTTCTGCAGTATGTTTGTCGTACTCGACGCATCGAGGTTCGTGTCTCTGGTCTGGGGCGGCCTCGGTGGTGTCGGTTCGCGATAAAATGTGCCCGAACTTGGGACAACGGATCTGCGGTCCGGAGCCGTCGAGCCTCCATCCGGGGCCGCACGGAACGAGTCCTCTCGGCCTCTGCCATGGATGTAATAGTCGGAGTCGCTTCTGCCAGTCGAGATGGTTCTCGAGCGACCACGAAATTCGTCAACATCCCCCCCTCGTCCGTCGGGGCTGTACTGAGGCTGGAAGCCCATTGGATTGTAACGTGCCCCGGGGTTGCCTTGGACAAAGTGTGGTTTCTTTTTACTTCTTCGCTTTTGACTTTTGGCGTCAGAAGCCACCCCCCTGGCGATTGTCTTGTCGTAGCCGTGCTTTCGTCGGTGTTCAGCTCAGCCTTGGGGCTGAGATTCGACCCCGTACAGCCCGAACTCGTCTCTTTGCGCCAGGGAGCTCCTTTGTTTGAAATGAACAATGCGCAATGTCATCTCTGACGTCTTCAGGTAATTTCCCTTGCTCGGCGCCATCACGTGGCAGTACCCTGTCATTTTGCGGCAGAGAAACTCGATAGTGCGTTGAACGAATCCGCTTTGGAGCCGTTAGTGTTCCGAAAGTGTGATGGCTCAGGTAGAAGGGAGACAATGCCGTGCTTGTCCAGAGTCAGGAACGGGCTGATTTCTGCAGACGAGTCTCGCAGACATGAGAGTACCTTAGAGACGGATCTTCTTGTCCCAATCTGTTGAAAGAGGCGTAGTAATCTGCACGCCAATTGCAGCCACCCAATGGCATCGCTTCTCCGCATAAACGTGACGAGTGGCATCATGCATCTCATTTCTGGAGCAGATCGATCGACAGTAACCGAAGCATCTCTCCATTCATGCAAAGGATCCCGACAGATGGTCATCTGGAAAAATGCCAACCAGGTAAATCTTGTATTCAACCATAGCCCATTTTGACAGCAAGATCCGCACCATGAGGAATCGTCAAGCGCCGTCGGACAAATGTGCGGCACTGGAAGACTGCTCTCCGACGCCTGCCCACGACAGAGTGCGGTTTGTCCACAGTCTTGCCGCGCAGGTTCTTAGGGACAGAACTAGTCCTTGTCGGAGCCAAGCCTCAGTCGCCCTGTTGACCCGAAGCCTGCGGCGTATTGCATGCTTTCGCGGCGATCAAGATCCTGTCGACAATCCCGCAAGCATAAGATGTTTGATGCGACCAAGGCTGGGGACCGCGGTAGGGCGTAGAGGAATGCGGGACATGCCATGCTCGGTTTGGCGAACGGGTCATCATTCTGTAGTCGCTCTGCTGAGATCTCCATCTTCCCCAAGGAAGCGATTTGTTGTCAAAATATAAAAGCGCAGGACACGGGATTTGGCAGCGTATTGGGAAGCAGGCCTTGATGCCTCAACCTTGAGTAGTGACCTGACAGAAGAGCGGAAATCGGCAGAAACGGATTTCTCTGCGCCGAGGAAGCTGCACCAGAAAGTCAAAAAGGCTGCCTCATGTTACGGCGATGGAATAACGGGGTAACTTTAGGGTCAATATCACTGCAACGACCATTCATGCTGTTTCTTCGTCTTGGGATGATTGGACTCAGAGCGACGAGACCATAGATGTTGATGCCGATTGCGAACAGCAGCCAATCACCAACTGCCCAAAATATTGAAATGAGCAACTGCAATGCCGTGGCTACCTAGGTAGGTAGTTATGTAAAGCATGCCATCATCGAAGGAGGCAGAGAAGGGGGGGTAAAAAGAATATCTTGCGGAAAGGCAAAAATATACGACAGAGGCAGGGTTCGAACCTGCGCACCCGAAGGTATTAGATAGCGAGAATCGGTTGGATTCAAGTCTAACGCTTTAGACCACTCAGCCACTCTGCCTGCTGGTGATTCTGATGATGTAAGGCGAAACAACTGAGAATAAGTAGCTCTTGCTCAGAGCAGGACAAACTGCAATCTGTCATGTTTGCATAGTCAATCTCATTTTCTCGGATGCTGTTGTTGCATTCCACAAAGGATCATCTGCAGCGCCTTATTCTACATTGATAGGCCTTATACAGCGTCGCCTAGTGGCTTACATCTGCAATCATGGTGGCGGCAAGCTCTCGGCATCAGCGGCAGCGATAACTTTAACTTCTAGCTTCTCGGTCCGTAAGCATTGTAGAATGAATATTAGTAGACGTGCCTCAAGTCATCCGGTCAGTGCTTGCAGGCGAGGCTCAGCTGTACCAAATTTCGCATCCAGAGTCACAAGGACGGGTTGCCAATTATCGAGAGCAACGTGTGTAAGCCCAATTCGAAATGCATCTTCACGCTGCCAACCTTTCCACTTCGTTGTTTGCTTTCCATCTCAAGATCCCGGGTAGGACGAACCTGGCGGGTACCGTACGCGCCTGATGTGTCTCGAATCTCGATGGACCCGATCCCACTGGCAGATGCTGGCAAGGCTGGTTCTCCATCGCGGTACACCCAAAAGTAGTTTGCTTCCCCGCCATCGCGTTATCGCGGTGTCGGATATGAGAACCTTGAAGGCTGGGAATTCTGACTTGCAACTACTCTCAAGGTAGGTGCATCCAGTCTCACGTGCTCTCTCCCCGTCTGCCATTTCCGCAGTGTTTTTACGTCTACCGCCAACGGCTCGAGCTTTGCCCGTCATCATCTTTCGGCATCATACTTATCGGCATTGCTTACAGGCATCTTGCTGAGAGCGACAAGGACTGACAATGGTCTCGCTCAATGGCCTCGTCCGATATGGCGCTGTCACCCTCGTAGCCGCAGGCCAGGCTGCCGCCTTGGTGCCAATCAATCTTGCCATGAACGCCGTCAATCTCCACGCAAGACGCGATCCAGAGCTGCGTGTGTCGGTGCGGCAGTACGAGGACAGGTACCCCAATATCAAGGCGTACAACTTCTCGGTCCCGATTGACCATTTTCACAACGAGTCGAGGTACGAGCCGCACTCGGACGATTCGTTTCCCCTGCGATACTGGCTCGACATCTCCAATTACAAGCCTGGGGGCCCTGTCATTGTCTTACACTCCGGCGAATTTGACAGCACTGAGCGACTGCCTTATCTTCAGCATGGAATCGTGCCTATCCTGACAAAGGCGACGGGAGGAGTCGGCCTCATCATGGAGCATCGATACTACGGCACCAGCTTCCCTGTCCCTGACCTTACAACGGAAAGTCTGCGCTTCCTGACGACGGAACAAGCTCTCGCAGATACTGCCTACTTTGCAGAGCACGTTCGGTTCCCCGGTCTGGAGCATCTTGATCTCACGGCCTCCAAAGCGCCTTGGATCATATACGGAGGTAGTTATGCTGGCGCCTTTGCAGCGTTCACTCGCAAGCTATACAGCGAGGTCTTCTGGGGGGCTATTTCATCTTCAGGCGTCACGGCTGCTGTTGAAGACCTGTGGCAATATTTCGAGGCCGCGAGACGATACGCTCCAGGGGACTGCGGTCCTACCACGCAGAAGCTTACTCACGTTGTTGATACAGTCCTCTTTGGCGACGACCGGGCCAAGGTACGCGGCTTCAAGCAACTATTTGGCCTTGGGGATCTCGACGATGACGACTTTGCCACCACCATCTCCCGCGGCCTCTATGGCCTGCAGTCCACCAATTGGGACCCCGAAGAGGACGTCTCCTCCCTTGGGATTTACTGCGCAGTCGTCACTTCGAACTTCCAGCTGTTTGCAAGCACGACTCACCTCATCCCGACCGTGCAGGATCTCGTTGCCAAAGCCGGCTATGCAGCGGAGGCCGAGGTTCTCTCTGTTCGCATGCTCAACTACATCGGCTATGTCAGGGATTACGTCAAGACTGATCTGGAGAAAGGCTGCAAGGGCAAATCCGTGTTGGAATGCTTCTCCCCTCGCTATTCTACCCCCAACGATACGAGTCTCAACGCCGGTTGGCTTCGCAGCTGGAGTTGGCAGGTCTGCACACAGTGAGTATCGCCGCACTTCGCGTGACGTGTGAGGTCTATCGCTGCATCATGGCACTGATTTTATTAAACTCATCAGATGGGGATATTTCGTCACCGGCTCAGGTACGCCCAGGGACCAGCTTCCAATGATCTCTCGAGCCATCACCCTCGAATCCGCATCGTCGCACTGCGAAAGACTTTTCAACATCACCACTTCCCCGGACGTTGAGTCTATCAACAAACTTGGGGGCTTCAACTTCAGCTACCCTCGCTTGGCGATTGTGGACGGCCTACAGGATCCATGGCGCTCGGCCACGCCCCACGCAAGTGGCCTTCCCGACCGAGAGTCAACCACCAGCGAGCCGTTTATGCTCATCGACTGGGGGGTGCACCACTGGGATGAGTTCGGGTTGCCCGAGGACGTGCACGTCGAGGGTCTGCCGCCGCCTCAAGTTGCTGAGGCACATATGGCGGAGATTGAGTTCGTCAAGGCATGGTTGGAGGGCTGGAAAGAAGGAAATGGAAGGTCAATGTTGCAATCGATGGACGAGGAAGAAACAATGGGTGAACTGTAACCGATCCACCACAGGCTGACATATATTGTAACAGCAATCTTGATGATTACCGTCGCCGGGCACTTGACGCCCCTGGGTGCCAGCACATGGATTTGTCATCCATAATTGTGGTGGCCGATTCCAATCTCGTCCATACCTTAGCAGAATGGTCGACATCCTTCAATATGCAAATGATGTTGTTGAATGCCGGGTTTCTCAATTGTCAATTGGGTAGCCGTCGGACGGGAATGGCGCGTCGGCGCGATGGCTCGGTGGCCCCCGGCCCCGTCTACTACGGCACGGCTCCCACATCCGTTTCGAGAGTAAAGGCGGGCGGGCTGCGGCTTAGGAAGGCAAGAAACTGCTTTCTTTTAATAGTGTCCTGCTTTATCTGGGATTGTCCAGTCGCTCTCAAGGTCGGCGTAGGAACGGAGGTCAGGAGCAGCTATAGTTGGGGGAGCAACTTATATATTGTGCGGCTGATGAAGATGATGCACGCCCAAACGCCTGAAGCCTACCTGCCTTCCACCCCACACCCAAGCCCCTGATTTGGCAGACGCGCAAACTCATCAGCGAGTAGGCAAAGGGGAGCTTGCCTTGTGCATCTTGGCCACGACCTTGTGGGCCAGATGCAGCATATGCGTCGGTTGTTAATCAGAAAGGAGGCTGAACCACAATCGCAATATTGGTGGTCGTGGACTGATCATCCATGGCGAGGATGAAGAGGGAAGAACTGAAAGATGCGAGACAAATGCCAACCTTAAACGCGTACGCAAAGAGCGCGACTGGTCAGCTGGCAGTGGCTACAATACGCGGTTGACAGCTGTATTTCCATCCTATTACAACGCCGAGTCGAAATCGCTTCAGCATAGTAGTATTCTTTTGAGCGCTGCTCGCTGGTTGCCACGTCGTCTCTGATCGTGGAACGCGTGGGCAGATCAGCCTACAGACTGGACATTCCAACGGAATGGCGACTGCACCCAGTCATATCCATCGACCATCTCGAACCCAACCCCCCCAGAACATCAAAATAACCAGCCACTCATCTCTGTCAGGACAGCCGACGCGGTTTTCAAGCGCATTATCCAAGAACGTCAATAAAACAGCATAACACATCGCAGGCTGGCCGGCAGCAAATAGCCCATGGATAAACAGTAAACAAAGCTACGCTCCCCGACTGGAGCCAACAAGGCGTCTCTAAGTCGCTGAAGAGGTAATGGGAACGAATAATAATCGCAACTGTGCGATGTGCAGGCCGTGCCCAGACCAAGTACTGCTCTCCCGATTGCCAAAAGAAGGACTGGAAGTCTCATACCTAACAAGACTTGCGGCAAGCCCCAACACTCGACCGTAGCCCCCGAGGCCTCCGCCTCTAATGCTTCCACCTCGGGAGGCAAGCCGGCTGCTTCTCAACCCCTTCGGGACCTGTCCCTTACTTGCCTTGAATTGGGGCACCTGGCTTCACCTCCGGCCCGAGAAAGGAACCCACCAATTACTTGTCGACGCCTACCGCCTGCGCGTCGAGGATACTTACGTTTTCTGGGGCGCATGGAGGGCAGCCTCTACGCTACTGGTTCTCACAGTCTGAGCGGCTTTCGCAAGTTTCTCCTGAAGGCTGCCACGGTTCCTGGTCTCCTTTTCCCATGGATGCTAGGTTTGTATTCCCATCTTAGGTAGACACCAGCAGTCAGAAACGATGCAATCACCGCGTTGATATAGCTTGCATAGCAACTTCAATGACAATTAGGTACTATGCTAATGCAAGATCGGATATACCTTCTTGAACGCCTCCGTCTTGGAAATATTGGACCACCATTCCTTTGTTCTGGGGCCAATCTTGAACTCAGGGACGGTCTTCTGAATGAGCCTCTCCAGAGGGCCAAAGTCTTGAATGGCCGTCACTGGCGTTTCCGCCCCCATCATCGCGTGCGCGAGCCATGGAACAGTGTTGTAATCAGCCTCGCTGACCTGCGACCCAGCCGCATATGGCAGCGCGATCAAGCCTTCAAGCTTATCGAGACCTTCTGCTACAGTGCGATACATCTGGTCTGACAGCTTGAAAAGCTCCTCGTGGTCCGGTCCAATGTCAGAACGGTACAATGAGGTAATTGAGAGATTCTCAGCGGCCTTTGAAACATAAAAAGTATGGTCGGGCTTAGCAGCGAGCTCCTTGTCAAGGCGCGCCTGACGTCCCTCTAGGAAAGCGTTCCAAGCGCTCGACTTTTTTGCCGCCATTTCAGCGGCATCTCGCGCCTGGAACAAGATGAGGTTTGTGCTCATCGACGGCGAATGCATGAGCTCAAGTATCTCCCTTGAGCGAATCTCGTCCTGGGGCACAAGGGTCCTTGTACCGCGAGAGTCGATCCATCTCAGGATATCAACACTTTCAATAAGAGGCTTGGCGAGAGAGGGGGCAGTCAAGGACGGGACCGTGCCATTGGGATTGATGGCGAGATATTCCGGCGCAAAGTTATCCCCAGTAGCTGCACCACATGATATATTAGCCCTGGTGATTTGCGTAGGTGATCAATGGCCGCCAGGAGAAGACTTACAAAGGCGGATTTCGTGGACATGATAATCTTGGTGTTCTTTCAGTCCTTTTTCGTGGAGGGCCAAACTCATCACGCCGACCCATTGCGACTCAGGAGACGAATAAATCGTGAACTAGACTCTATCAGCGTGAGATCAGTCAAAGTTGGTCCCACAACAAACTTTACCTTTTCTGTCATTTCGGTAGTCTAATCAACCAACAAAAGAAGATGAACGAGAAAATCGGTTACTGCCGTGCTTTGTGCTACCAACTGACTTCGAGGCTATTCATCCAGCAGTGTGTATACGTCTATATATATAGTATTCATCTCTAGACTGCTCGGTCTGCAATGTGGAATCAGCTGGCGGATGAATTTGCAGCGTTTGGAATCATGCTCCTTGTCGCCAACAAGGTCTCAGCTTGCGGATGGTCCCTGGCTGATTTTGGCTATTATACGTACTCGAAACGCCGCCGCAATGCGTACTTGACACATCAATTGAATGACTTCGTTTGCGCTCATTGGCAGAAAGTAGAGGTCACCTCGGCTACAGTGTCGCATAATAGTCCGCATTAGTTGTAGGCGCCTTCGGAATCTCGAGTTTCTGGACGTAACAGTTATTCGCTGACTGGTGCGAATTGATGCGAAGACACACATCACCCAAACTACCTAAAGCCTTGACGGCAGTCCCGGTTTTTGATAAGCTTAACAAGGTAGCTGATGGCCGCCCGGCCGCCCGATCTCGTCCGCAGTATGGAGTCGTTGCTATCAAGCAAGGCTGTTAACCGGAAGCCACAGACCTCTCCTAGAATTAACGCCTTTTGCTTGCGTATTTGGAGCGGCAAACCTTCCAAGGCCCTAAATGACCACGACTCGAACTTGCGCAACTTGACATTCGCTGACAAGGTAATAACAATGTGTAGAAAGCAAGATGACATAAACGAGAACCAAACCGTCTGGCTAACAATAAGTCAACTAACGTATAGGAACAAAACAGTTACTGCGGATGGTGCATGTGATTCATCCCTGATAAGAGAGGACTGATCGTAGACCGCGCACCTTGAGCACTCATAGAGCCTTTGGGACTGGAAATAGTCTATCGAGGTTGTGCATCCTGAGGTCAATCTCTAGGATTCGTTCACGAAAGTGGGAAAGTGGGAGGCATGGTACAAGCTTCATCTGCCTTACGTTGTCAATGCGCCTATACAATAAGGATTTGTCAAGCAACGATAAAAGAGGATTCGAGAGCGCTGCAGTATGCGAGTTGACGCCATAGCACATGAACGTCGCGGGCATCGTTGCAGCGGCAGCGGATTGAGATCAGCCAAGCCGCAGCCATTTCAGCGTCGCATAAATAAGCGCTAGGTTCAAGGTTGTTTAAAGTGAGGCTACGAGCAGATACATATTTTTTGGACGAAGGCGAATGACGTTTGAGGCGAACGGTTAGGGATGCTGGCGTGCATACGACTAGAACTTTTCGGTAAGAACCCTTCGAAAACCAGCCCCTCAAAGTCGCCCGGCTGCTGCGACCTTTGCTTGAATATGTCATTGTATTTGACGGCGCGGTTTTGATCTCCGGGCGAGTCGGCCGAGTTTATAAAGCCCTAGCGGAATGGAAGCCTCGCCCGATTGCATGGGCTTGTACTTGAGCAACACGTATCCGGCAGCGTAGTCTTGAAGGAGATGGAGACTCTCTGATGGAATCCTACGTTGAACACTCTGATCTGACACAGAGTCACCCAAGTTGGGACGGCAGAGTTCTTTTCGAGGCAACGAAGAAAGTCTGACAGACACACAGCACAGAGTACAGCCCTGAGATACGATCGCGTATTTAGCTGGAATACGATGGTGTTAAAAGTTGTCGACAAAACGTATGATATATACAAGCTTTTTTCGGAAGTATATATAGAGAAAGTTTATGTACAATAACTTGATAAGTCTGAAGCTTCATCATGTTGGACTTCAGACCCCTGGTCAAGGGACTTGATAACCTGAAGTCTAACATTGTGCTTCCGACGTGGTTATGTCGTCTGCAACTTACTCGCAGCTTTGTTTCCTTCGGCTTACTGGCATTGAGACCACCATTCCGAAGTGGCAACGCATTTGAAAGGCGCAACGCACTGCGTAGGGCCCGTGTATCCATTGCCGCCGCACTAACAACCCACGTTAGACGAAATCTCACGAACATTCGATTAGTGTTTCATCAGTCGAAAACGTACCTGGCCCCATTGAGGGACTGATCCTGTTTGTGAAGGAGGAGTCGGGCTAGTTCCCGGAGGCGAAGAAGTGATGGTAGGGCTCGGCACTGGCGGCCGTGAGACACTGACAGGACCGGAAGAGCAAGGAGAGCCGGTCAGAAGAATATTCTTCGCTTCCTGAGCATAGTTGCAGCCGTCGTTCACGTTGGTATCCGAGAAGCCGGCAGACCACATCATGATGCCACCAAAGGCCGGGTTGCTCTTCACGTCATTGACAATGTCAGCCAACTGGGAAGGAGTGGCATAGTACACCTCGCCACTCGGGGCGCCGTTCGCTGCCAGAGGAGCCGCCTGGATGCGTTGTCAGAATTCACCGTCACAATAAAAGCCACAGTCACAGTGGGTTTACGTACAGGAACACCAACGAACACCTTTGCGTCCTTTGATGGGGTGGATTGAATGAAGGTGGTCCAGTTGTTGAAGTTGAAGGGAGCATCTCCAGGGAGGCCAAGAGAGCACGGGTCACCGGGGTACTCGTTGTTGTTGTAGAACTGAACCCAGAGATAGTCAAACTGGGCATTCTGAATGATGACTCCCATGTTAGGTTCAGGCAATGGACACTGAGGGGCTCCGGAAATGACGTATTGGCGAGAAGGATCGCTAGCAAAGTTGGATCGAAGAGCGCTGACCAGGGCAGCATAGTTCTCGTTGGTGCCTGGATTGCTCTCAATGTCTAGATCCCATCCATCTACGACGTTGTTGCCGAGAGGACGGGTCACCCCAGATCCACCACCATAGGCATTCCAAAGGTACTGACCAGCTTGGGCGGCTTGGTCTGCTGTCTGGAAGCTGGAGAAGGCGCTGGCACCGCCCAGAGACAAGATAATTTTGACACCGGCATTTTTGCACTTTGTTATAGCTGCTGTAAGGGCGTCACAATTCTGCGGCTCGCCGGAGGTAGTGATTCCGCACTTCAAACGCATTAGAACACAAACGAGGAGAAAGGAAGGAAAGAGACTGACAGATTGGCCAATCGTGCCACCCAGGGCTGATGATCCCTGTCCCCATTGGTAGAGGAATGAAAGGACGATGATATCAATACCCGAGGTCGGGGTACAGTAAGCCGATCTAGTTCCCAATTGTTAGATAAGAGGCAATCAGGTAGAACACGACTGAGGGTTCCCAGAAGGTCTAAAAGATGTTGTGACAGCAAAATTGAGTACTCAGACAGCCAACATACAGATCATTGTTTTCAACTATTCGAATATTAGTTCAGTCCTCGGACAAGATGGTATGGGATTTGGTTACCTGTGCCTCCGCCATTTTGGCCCCAGTAGACGACGTTCTGCGCACCCGGTGCTTGTCTGCGAGCGATGGGGTTGGGGGCAGATGACGCGAGGCTCGCAAGGAGGCCAAGGCCACCAACAGCTTTGGCGAAGAACATGTTTGTATAATGGTATCTACACCTGAAAGGAAGTATATATACGAAGAAGATAAACAGACGAAGTAAAGGAGAGGACTGATCCGTCCAGGATCTTGGGCGGTCTGTTTTGGAGGTTGGCGTGGCAAAGAAGCTCCTGCTGAGACTCAAGGGGAAATCTGAACATAGGGAGCGAAATGTTGTATTTAAGTATCAGAAACAGCGTCTTTGAACTAGGACATTCTTCGACTTCTTGCTCGGTGATGGACTCATCCCATGTACCCCAATCACGCGTCAGCATCGCATACCACCTAGCCTGAGTATCATAAGAGCGGCGTCCAGTCCCAGAAAGGGACGTTACATATCGGCCTGAATGCGTGGGCAGCATCCCGCCAGAAGCCAGATGAAGGATCAAGTGACGGGCTAATCATTGACGACAGGAAATGGACAGCCGACTCAGCTTCTCAATGAAGAATTGAAGACGATGGCAATTGGTTACAACCCGGCCACTGGATCTCGCGTTCCTGGATTTGCTGCTACACGGCTCGGTAAATCGGCTGCCGGGGGTTACTTGTCTAGACCAGATTAGGGAGCTCTAGCATCGTGAGATGTTTGAGCCCACTCCCGTTTGGTAAGGTAGGAGACGCAAGCCCATTTTTGGTCTCACACCTTGAGGGGCCGCAGAGAAACATGTGCTCCATTTTGTCAATTCGATATCAGCGAGGAGTGCCCTTCTATGCTTTTCCCAGTCCCTAGTCTGACTCCACGTGCTTTGTGCACGCGATCGATGCGGCCGTCATTTGCCTCTGGGGTTACAATCACTACGCAAGGGAGCAAACATGTCTCTGTCCCATTCAACTCGTGCTACCACACCAAATGTCACGCTGTTATGCAACGGCCGTTCTCATGGTCTATGGCACACTCAAGCAAAATGGCTATCAACGATATTTGGGACGCTATCCGCCTCAATAGAAGTCCCGATTTGCGACGTGGAGGGTATTGCCATCTGATTCCTGGTTCGGTGCTGATTTGATAGTGTATTGTTACCACCCAAGTCCACGCCCACTCTGCAATCTCTTCTTGTAGCCGACATCAAGCTAGGGCCAAAATCTTACAGTAAGTACATGGTGGGGAGTTCCGTAGCATTAAGACGTCGGTCCTAATACTGCAACCAGAAAGATCAGCAGTCGCCATCTACGAGGTATTGCGCTCGATCCATGCAATCAGAACCACCCACCTCCAGAGGACAGTTGGTCTCGGGGTCGAACATATATGGACTAACAAGTAAGGGAGATAAACGAGCTCGACACATAAGTACAATTCACAGTACGCTCCAATCATACGCCGATGCAAGCCAAGAGTCGAGACACCATTACCGTTGAAAGCTTCCCGAATTTAGTAGGCTAAATCCTCGCACTCCGATGCCAGCTATTGGGCGCTTATCGGACTTCTAGGAAATGTCTCGAGTATAGCCAGCCCATGCGGTGGAAAGAAAACATGGGAATGATCTTATTTAACGCTAGATTTCTATACCTCAGTCTACCTGGTATAGTTATATTAACTGGGATTTACTTAATATACTTTAGTAAAATAGAAATACATAGCGATAGTAGCAGAAACTAAAGACCAGCTTCTTTTATAAATATTAGTAGTAATAGTAGGTAGGAGTAATAGGCACTATATATATACCTAGGTGGAGTGTGTAAGCTGGTCTGGTGTTTTTCTTCCACAGCCTGCCAGCCAACCAGCATAGCATTGTCAGAGCATACCTACCTGACTGACCTAGGCAGCGTAACTACATGTACCAGGCAGGCAAATACTGATACTAAGGTGATACATGGCTTTCACGGCACCACACTTCATGTCAATCATCAGTAGTCTCAATCGCTAGTGAAATTTTATCTGGTCATTATTATAATATCTCCTTCACGCTTTCGTCCAGGTGGCCATGTAACGGCCGACGACACGTTGATGGGATATGATACGTCTTGTAGTCTAGGAGGTACACAATGTCAACCAAGGGTCCCTTGTAGAGCACCCCACGAAGGCATGGGGCTTTATCTCTTATTGACAGGCTGATTAGCAGAGGCGTTTCATTGGTGCGGAGTTTTGTCTCTGAGGCGACCAATATTGCCCGCTGTGATGAGGCGGCGAGGGAGTTGCGATGTTACATGGCATGATCAAGTCAAGGCGGTAGTAGCTCCAATAGGTTTCATGCATGAGTCACTGCAGAAGCTATATCACTCGCATTGCAGCTTGCATAAAGTGAACACTGGTGATGCCACCGTCCTGAAAGATGACTATTTCACGTGATGACGTCTACAACACAAAGGCTTTGGTACGGCGACATTCAGACATTCAATAATGAACGCCGCTGGAGAATGTCGAAAGATCGCACGGGCATTTATGGGGGGTGCCTTCATCGTGGACCTTCTGGTGGACCAAACATACTGGAAACACCACTACCGAATGCGCGCCGGGATCAACATGGAGTTGAGCAAGTATAATGTACTCGGCTATGTGGGGGAACACCCCTATCCTCCTCAATCCCAATCTGACCATGTACTTTTTCCGAACGATGTCAACGTACTATCTACATTTATATATGAAGTGACCAGGAGGGCGTTCTTCTGCATTCTGCTGGGACGTTGACAATGCCTCGTCGGGTTACATCTGGTGATGTTACGTCGAAGCCTCAGTGATTGCTCAACTACAGCCCAACAGGCGGCACATTTCAATCTCTTAGCCGCTCAAACTAGCAGCTGACAGTAGAATCAAGGTGAAGTCAGCGGCGACAAGAGATTGGCCTTGCCTCTCGGCTTACTTAGCCTAATATGTCTCAGTGAGAGAGAGCGCAGGGAGTTGTCTTGAAACTTGGTTATGTAGATCAATAATTTACGCAACATGGAATACAACGGCTGAGATCTTGACACCAAGTAACCGTTGGTTTAGCAGGCGGTTCAGAATTGAAAAAGTATACGTGGCCATTCGATATGTTGCTTGAACTTACCAACTCCAACAGTAAGTGCTTGAGCTGTAATCGCTCTATCTACTCTAGAAGCTGAACCTGAGGTACAGTTAGTACGGACACACAACGCGAACCCTAATATTCCCGCAGGAAAGAAATCATACCACTTTTTCTACGAAGCACATAACGTATTTCTGAAATCCGATGGATTATCTCGTGGGTACGTTTTACCAACAGGAGCATGAATACCAGTGTGTGAAGTACTATATAAGTCCATGACGTTACGGAAACGGCCTCGTTTTGGAGCTTATTTAGAGGAGGTTCATCTACCGACAACTTTCAAAGAAACTCCAGCATCTCATAATGAGGTTCTGATACTGTACCTTATATATAAGACCCTCTGCTGCTCATTCAACTGATGACCACAGCTTCTAAGCGTACTCACAATGTGACTCGTCCTGAGGGTATCGTTAGTTTACGCCTACGATGAGGCAGGCTCCAACGGTGTCCCAATGGAAAGATGTCTCTTCCTTGACCAACTTCATCCGTACCTTCAGCCGGCACAACATCGATTATTAGTAGCCCTACTTACAGTCCATAACTGAGGCTGCTTGCGACTCAGTTCACACACGGCTGGTTGGCCGTGTCTCGTTAAAGTGAAATGATACGAAGTATGGAGAAGAATGCCAGCGTTGTGTAGTTCAAACACTTTCTGTGAAGCAGGCTCGACAACAAATCCGTGCATCCGCATCTCGCAAGGATCTTTCGCCCATCACCTAGAGCACAGTCTGCTAGAGATCTAAGAATTTGTTGACATCTCAATCTCAAAAATTTGGGGAGTTTGTTTTTCTGGACAGCGGGCTGCAGATTCCCCTCGATAGGAACTCCATTGGCAGGCGAGGCCGTCTACGTCAAGATGTCATAACTGGAGTTTAGCTCCGGAGTCCAAGTTCTCGTAGGGTGCCAGGGTGATTGAGCTTTCGAGGACTAAGAGACGTTCGAAATTAATGTAACCACCGGAGAAGTGACAAGACGGTGGCTGTGATACTTTTCAGGGAAATATAAGGCAATAGTTGTCCTTTCATATGTACACTCGGTTTCAGTGCCAGACGGGAATACTGCGTCACCTACTTCTTATATAAGCAAGCACGCCATTTTGAGACAACCTTGGTGTTCTTCTCTGCAGAATTGAAAAGATAAATTGTTCCATTACAGAGATATTGAAACGTGTAGCCTTCAAAATGTCACAATCTACAAACGACTTTCAGAAAATCCCCATCATTGACCTCTCCCTAGCAAACGAGCCCACGTCGCGTTCAGCACTTCTCGACGATCTTCGTTTGGCAATTACAGAGGTGGGGTTTCTCTACGTTACGCATCATGGAGTGCCACAACCAGTAATTCAAAGCCTCGTGGAAATTCTGCCGAAATTATTCGGTTTAGCAGAAACTGCAAAGAACGAAATCTCGCTGGAGAACTCAGAGCACTTCCTTGGCTACAGTCCTGTGAGAAGTGAGATTACGGCGGCGGAGACCGACCTCAGGGAGCAGTTTGACTTCGCAACTGAATTGTCGGCTGTATCTGATCCACAAGCTCCTCTGTGCGAATCGTTGAGAGGTCCAAATCAGGCGAGTCCACCGTGTGTTGGTGTCCAAGGTTGACATTCTGACTGAATCTGCGCAGTGGCCTTCCGAAATCCCTGAGCTGCGGTCAATTGTGGAAACATACATCACCGAGCTGACACTTCTCGGCGAGCGGTTCCTTTCTCTGGTTGCGCAGGCACTGGACTTGCCCAGTGACGCATTTGATCCCTTTCTCTCGGATCAGAATCGTCTCAAGCTAGTTCATTACCCAGCTGTTGCTTCTTATTCGGGTATCACTCAAGGAGTCGGTCCACACACAGACTCTTCCGGGTGGTGGACCTTTTTGCTCCAAGCATCAGAGGAACATGTGAAAGGCCTACAAGTCCTCAACAATGCGGGCGATTGGATCGATGTTCCTGTGCTTCCGGACACGTTTGTGGTCAATGTTGGCCAAGCGTTTGAAGTGTTGACGTCGGGTATTTGTAAGGCCACCATCCACAGAGTTGTCTCAACCGGCGACGAGAGATACAGCATTCCCTTCTTCCAAGGCGTTCGGAGGGACTTGACCAAGCGAGACGCTACTGAGTCGTTCCGGGAGCATTTCTCTACTCCTTCGTCGAAGAACGGCGACAAGTCAGATACCAGACGAACCATTGATTCTCCCTTTTTACAAGGCAAATATGATACATGGGGGGAAAGTCAGCTGAGGACCAAGATTCGCAGTCATCGTTTGAACGGACGGAAATTCTACCCCCAAGTGTACCAGAAATATATTGTGGACGATGCTTAGGTAGTTGTCAGATGAGGTTCTTCACAAACGATGGTAGCCATGAAGAAAGTTACAACATATGACGACCGTGGTCTCATGGGATAACGAACAGTCACATGTCCCTGGGGAAACTGGGCCGCGACTGGTACAAGAGGTTGGTAGGATATAAATAATGGGCTATCTAAAGCAGCTTCTCACACGGCGTATCAATCAGCTCGACGCTCTACAATCTTCATCTGCAGTATTTGCATAGACTCGCGTGCACTCTGAGGATATCATGTGCCTTTGAACTACATTACAGCGCGCCCACCATAGACCGCCCGTTCCGGATCAGATAAACTTCACCTTGCCAAAATACTTGGTGATATGGAAGCTCGCCTGGTCTGGGACACCCCAGCCGCCCAGAATCTGATTTGGGTAGATCTCCGGGCTAACTACAGTCCTGAAAAAATTCATCCTCCAAGAGGTACCCTTTGCCTTGCCGATATCAACATTGAAGATTCCCAGAGGGACGGTAAGGGTGCTTTTCCACGTCTTTGCTGGCTTGTTGAGGATCGTCTTGGCCTTGAAGCCATCGGTGGCGGGATCAGAAATGAAGAAGTGGTCGAACGATGCGCCAGCTGTCCGGTTCTTGGAAGGATTGTAAACAAACGCTTGGTATGTCACATTGTTGGGGTTGACTTCGAGCTCGACGTATGTCTGAGGGTCTTCGGTGCCCTTGTAAATGAAGGCCTCCATGACTTCGTACTCCCAGATGTCGTCGTTGGTTCCCTGGGACGCGTTGAAGAAGTAATTCACCTCGTCATAGGCGATAAATGTGAGCTCGAGGCTATGGTCGGTATAGCACAGGTCGACCTGCGTACGCGGAAATGGAGTCCGGTCGGGCACCGACGTGGTGTAGGAAACGGAACCGATGCGAGGGCATGATGGGACATTGACGCTCGGAACTTTGGTGCCCAAGGCTGTCACGAAGAGGCCTGCCGCAGCAGCAGTGAGAGCGAGAATACGCTGCATGTTGGAAAAATCTGCCCGGATGCGTCTTTGTGCTTTTACTGCGCTGGTGCTGGTCCTATTCGTGTGACTGTTGGAAGTTGCTTATCCCTCTCATCTGGCGCGACAAGATTCCTTGTCCTCTGAGTACGGGAGGGACTCAGTACTTATATAATATCTACAACTCCGCTTCCGTAAATTAACAGCCTCAACTGCGACAGACCAAACGCAATTGCAGGCTGAGCCTTTGTGGAGTGAATGTGACGTTACAAGGGCATTTACGCCCAGCTAGGCATCTCCTGTCGTCCTCGGCCGTGGTTTGCCGCCATCCTCAAGCTATTTTTCAGCTAATTCCAGCCACCTGCATGGCTGGCAGCGCAGTGCCGCATGTGAAATGGAATTCAATCCTGTGATTTTGCGCCTGAGGTGGTTGGGCTGGTGGTTCCCTGCAGATACCTACCCAGGTAGCTGATCCTTAAGAGTTATAGGTAGGAACATTGAACCAATCGGATGCGGAGATTGCTGGGGTAGGCAAGGGACTGAAGAGCCTGCCCTCGTATAAATGCATAGTTTGGTCTACCGCTTCGTCGTTAGGCAATAATTACAGCGTACTCGTGAGACGATTTGAGCTGTATTGCTCAGGATCCAATGCAGCCTGTCACCAGGCTGATGCAGTGCGACAGTGCTAGGGAAGCGCTTGTTCTACACCCCAAGCATTGTGTGATGCATCCCGCAAAGTTCACTGAACGTGGCACTGAGCGGTGAAGTAGTAAGATCGACGATAGGACGGCCTCGGTTGCCTGTTGCATTTGACATAGCCACATCGAATGCTGGGAAGCCCAAATGCAGACGTCAATTTGACATTTTGTTTCTCTACAGCATCAACATTTGCCCCATATAATCTGAGCGAGTGAAGAGAGCAATACCCATCGAGTAACGACCCCTACAGACGACCCCGTCGTCCGTCTTCCGCAATCTTCAGTATCGGCTTCAACTCTGTAGCACGATCCCAAAGACTTGGCAAGCCCTGGTCTTTGCTCTTCTCTTCCTCCCTTCTAAACCACTCTTCAACACTCCTGATTCGATTGGGATGTATTTCATCCAGCAGAGCAAAGTCGCGCTGAATGACGCCTCGATTGTCCGTCCGTGTGTGTTTCCACATGTTCCAGAATCCAGTAAAGTTTTCACGCAGAGTCATGGAGCTCGGGTCCGAAAGATCGCTGTTGTACCCCGATGCTGTAATGTGTTAGATTCCGATTGCCGAAAGAACAGCAGCATGGATTCATAAGGGCGCCTTACAGGTTTGGCCCGGACCGAGAGGGCCGATCTTCCAATACGTTTCCAGGTCTATATCCACGTACTTTGCGGGGCGGCCAGTGACCTTTGTGAAGGCCTTGGCCATGTCATGGTAATTCACCAAATCAATGGCTATCTCAAGATCCATGCCATTTGAGCGTTCTTGGTGATCAAACAGCCACCGAACATAATACTCGCAGTCGTCGAGGTCAACGTGAGCCACAGCACCTTCTCCTAGGGGGGCTTTCCAGGTGACCACTCCGTTTTCAAGAACAGGAGACATGGGGGTACGCTGTCCAAGCGCCATCTGGATGTAAGGACCTGTCGTAAAGAGAGACGCACCCATCCTCTTCGCAATCTCGGGCGTTTTGGTTTGCTGCAATATCCACTCACCAACGCGGCCCTTCCCGTCGTAATGGCCCGTCCTAAACTTGGGATCGAATCCGCTCTTCTTGTACACATAATCTAGGTTTCCATATACGAAGAAGTTGATGCCTTCTTCCAGTGCTAGCTCATATGCGCGTATGGCCCAGTACATTTCCGTCTTTTCGCCGCAGTTGAACCCATCGATGTTCACAAAGGCATACTGAGCGCCGTGAAAGCCTTTGCGAAGATCCGCCTCGCTCGCAAATGTACCCTCGAGCGCTTCCACATCGCCCAAGCCAAGGAGGAGCTTCGCCCGAGCCGAGGTGGCGTCTCGGGTCAAGAATCGCACTGCATAGGCGCCATCCTTGACGAGTCCGCGGATGACAGGAATGCCCTGAGCTCCTGTTCCGCCAATAACGAAGACGAGAGGTGCCATATCAAATTGTGAATTTGGAGAAATGTCGGTTCGAAGAGGGTTTGCAGTCAGCCTGGTGTTGTTGATCTTTGTCTCCCAACACTTTAGGTGACAAGCTCAGATATTTATATTAGCCATCGTTCCATCGTTGCATTTCTTATTGCCATCAATATCTTTGCGAAAGCGCGGAGTCCACGGAACATATTACTGATCAATACTGGCGCTCGTTGAGAGACGCCTCTTTTTCCACTACTTGACAGTCATTGATTCGGTTATTTTGAGTCCATTTCGACCGGTGGGATGTCTCTGTTAGCCCGATATTCCGTAGCCATTAGAGAGCGAGTGAAAGAGCTCAGATGGAAAGGCGCAACTAGACTGTACCAGGCGTTTTCTGGTCTGTTCGTCGTGCGCAAGAGGGACGCGTTCTGATAAAGATCAGTAATCAATATTTCCGGGTTATTCGATTACTGATCAGGCACACGACTCAACCGGCAACTGCTCAGCTGCCCAGGTTCGCCTCGCCAAGCGTAATTGGTAATAAGAGAAACTCAAGGTAGTTCCGACTAGACAAACGATCGTTTAGCTCTGTTGCAACGAGATCTGTAGGGAGTGGCTATCCAGCATCCCAAGTTTATACATACAAAGTCTACACGCTGGTTAGAGTGTCTGTCTTAGTTACTTCATCTAAGAACGCTTATACTGTCATCAGAGGGATGTAGCAGGTAATAGCAGAGAGTAGAATCTCTTCTCTAGTATTAGCAGCAGCAGCAGCAGTAGTCAGATGCTAGTTTGACGAAATGCTAGATAGCCAAGTTGGGGGTGTTGGACAGCCACTCCTGATATGTAATTGACCCGAGCGTCCGTTTGTGCGTTGATGTAGATGCGCACAGTGGGTGAAGGCAAGAATATTACACTTGCATCCCATTCCACAGTGACCGGCACAGCACAGGTTTGACTTGCACAAGAGCCAAAGTATTTGATGATACTAGACGCGCTTCACTCCAGCATTCTTAACCGCACGGGGCTTGCTACCACTATAAAGCTTCGATGGTATGTATGCGACACAGAGCTCCGCGACTGGGGAACGATGGCACCACCAAAGATGCATGGGCATTCGCAAATAACATGCGTACATACATGTCCAAGGACAAGCCATCTCATACTGAATGGAAGCAATTGGCATCTGGGCCTAGGATCAATCAACATGACTACACCATAGGGGTACTGCTGGTATCGATAGCGAATCCGGCAGAATGGATGGCGAGAACTCAGGAGGAGGAAGGAGCGGCCATACCGCCTAGCTCCCACAGAATTCATAGAAAATACATCATGTCGCATTCCTACAATTAATATCCAAGTATTGTCGAAGAGCGCCCATCAATTGCGTCTTGTGTCCTGCCCGTGTCGCCCGTCGAGCTGGTCATCAATTGAGTCGAGCTGTCATCCGCGCCGGGACCCCAAAGCCTATCTATAGGGCCGAGGCAAAATCCACGCCAATTTTGTTGCCTCTTGTTGCAAGTTGGCTGGCTGTCATGGATGCCGAGATACCATTTGAGCAACGCCAAGGGAGATCAGCGTGGACACTCAACGCTGTTCAAAACGAGAGCATTATGACGCACATGTTTGGCCTTCGGCTTGACCACAAGCCTCAGGTGCAAGAGTGGGAGACGTGGACCTTGGAGAAACAAGAAGAAGTCCTCGAATGCATCCGAACGGAAGACCATGAGGAACTATGCGACTTCGGATTGGAGCTCACAGTGGCATCAACTAACCATGGTCCCTCTATTACACCCTTACTGGCAAGTCAACCCTTTACTAGGCGATGTAATGTGGAAGGGTACGTCAGACGAGACAATCACGCCCATTCGACCATCGCCTGCCTTCAGCATGCCTCTGATGCCGATTACGCCCTGGATACACGGCCCTGACGGCAACCTCGCATTCTGCATCTTCAAGTGTCAACACTGCGACGCACGCTTCGATACCGCTGGGTCCCTTGTCGCGCACTGTCGACTTCAGCATGACAGTCGACTTCAGCATGATAGTGGCAAGAAAAACACCGGACTGGTTGACACCTTATTGGGCGCTTTTCGTACGCCGATCACTCGGGTGTTTTTCTTCCTCGGCATGAGTGGACGACTTGATCAACCACAGAACGGCAACGATGAAGATCAAGATCTCGTCGCCCAGAAACACTGGGACAGTCTCACATGCGATGATTGTGGCAGAGTCTGCGAGAGTATGTCCCGCCTTCGCGAGCATATAGCACTTGTGCACGGCCCACCACGCTTTGCCTGCTCCCAGTGCAGCAAAAAGTATACAAGTTTGGAGGATTCACAGGACCATGAATGGAAGATCCATTTCATCTAAAAGCCTTCCAAGTCAGAGCGGAAAGACAAGGCGGTGGTGGAACCCAGCCGAACGGAAGTGGAAGAAGAGGTAGATATAGACGGGCCACCCTTCCATTGCAATGATTGTGCCAAGGTATTTATGCTCCATTCCCTCCTCGATCATCACCGCAAGGCTGCGCATCCGGCAGAAGGTGAAAGGCAATTTCAGTGTAACGAATCGTATGGGACAAAATGAGAGCTGAAGAGACACCGCAAGGAGAAGCATTCGGCAGAGGATAATATGATACATCTTTCATAATGTTCATATTAATATATTTAGTCCACATGAGCCGCAAGCAGAGTCGTCCCGGAACGGTGTCAACAGTGGGCTTCAAAGAGAATGGGTCTTCATCGACCTGGTAAACGTTGGAGTCATCTCATATGCGTCAACATGTTCGGACGCGAACTTTCGGGCAGAAATCTTCTTCGCAAATAAGATGTCCAGCTCCTCATACGTTCTTCCTTTTGTTTCGGGAAGACGGAAGTAGGCCCAAACAAACATTATCAGAGCGGTGCCGCCCCTGCCTCATAATTAGCTCATTACCGCGGTAGATATGCGCTGTGCCTGACATACCAGAAGAATCCCGTCTTTCCAGACGCGTTCCAAGCGGTTGGGTTCATAAAATACGGCTCAAGGACCTGCTTGGAATCAGACACATTGTCCACATAGACATCTTTGAGGTACATCTTGTACTGACCTGTGATATAATGTTGATAATTTGGTAGCTCGTCCGGGCCAGCGAAATGGTCTCTGGGCGCAGACGGATGGACGATGTCTCGGACACGATAGAATACGCAATAGGGCCAACTGTAAGAGCATAGACTAGGAGCCAGAAGATGCATAACGCAGCTTCTGCCCAGATTGCGTCCTTGGCGGAGGATGCCGCGTTGATGATGCCAATAACAAGGAGAGTGGTACATAAGATGCCCTGGCCCACAACATAGAGCGTTCGGCGGCCGAAATGTGTGATCAAGAACCAGGAAAATACCGTTCCGAGAAAAGCAATAGCCGTGCCCCCAATGTTGAGCTGATATGCGTGGTCGGGACTCATTCCAGCTGTGACAAAGAAATATGAAGGCGAGTACGCGAAAGATGAACCAGAAAGGATCTGCCCAAGAAAAGCGACACAGCAGATCTCAGTACGCCGGAGGTCGGTGCCCCTGAAGCATTCCACGTAGGACTTGCTTGCTTTCGCTTGGGCTTGCTCAATGTTGACTGTATGTACCATCATGGCAAGTTGGCCGTTGATTTGATCCTCGCTCTTGTTCCCCCCTAGCCTTCGTAGACTTTGTTTGGCGTCCTCTACACGGTCCTTCCGCACAAGATACCAAGGCGATTCGGGCGCGAAAAAGCACACAATCATGAGAGGGACCGGCCAAATCCACTGAATCGCAAAAGGAATCCTGTATGCCCATTGGTCACGGCGGTGTATCAGGCCCTCAAGTACGCCTGCGGCAATGAATTGGCCGATGGCCCAACAAAGGTTGACGTAGGTCGTGAGATATCCTCGCAGGTTCGTTGGACAGACTTCGGAAGCGTAGGACGGACTCGTAACTGCAAAGACTCCCCAGGAAAGACCACAAAGGATCTGACCAACAAGTAGCACGGCAGCAGAGCTGGCAAAGAATACAACGAAGATGAAAGCGTTCATGAAGAACAACGCTCCCATCAAGACGCGCCGGTAACCGAATTGAGATACCATATAGCCGTTTAAGATTCCACCTGAGGTTTGCCATTCGCATAAGAAACAGCTGAACAGGAAAGGACACGAAACATACCGAATATAGCTCCCACGGTACTACCCATGTTCAAGCCCGATTGCCAAGGTGCTGACACCTGGTACCCAACACTTCCTCCGAAATCCGTGCCGTATTTTTTGGCGAACTCGGGGTATCCGAAAAAATTCCCCATCAGAATTGTGTCATACCCTTCCATGACGATGCTCATGGAGATTAACATGGACCAGAAGACAGCGTTGCGATTGCTCTTCAAGGCCTGGAGAAGAGTCTGGGAGTGCTCTTCGTCGGACGCATTTTTCGCCTCAATGATGGCACCTTCACCAAGCTTGTCCTCAACATGGGATGCCGCAGCCTTGATGTTGGCCTCCGCCATGGCAGTAGCGTAGGAGAGGCTGCAACGAGATTGACCTTATTTCACGGGCGCACAAAATGTGGCTTTGATGACTGAAGCTCATATGCCATGAAGTTTTGAAGAAGAAGAACGCCCTTATACGCGCATGAAGAGCGCGACGGCAGACTAGGTAATCAAGGGTCACTACCTATGCACGGCTTGCTCTTACACTTGCTGTAATTGGAGCGCCAAAACAAGCAGGATCATAACTTCGAACAGCCTAGGCTGCAAATGTGCGGCCAACGTTCGCGTCGCTCTACGTACTACTGGGCGCCGCTGGCATATATTTAACCAGCCATTGGGTTAATCGGTAGTATTAGGCTATTCTTGCAGACTGATGCCAACAGTTTGTCTCGTAATCGCGACCGACTCTTTGTCGGCCTGTCTGGATTATGCTGATTAGCTTTCTACACCTAGGTACGGAGCATTGCATACTGCGCACTTGTCCAAGCGTAGTTCGTAGTATTATCCCCAGATTCTCCAGTCCCCAAACCCCACGATTTGCCCCTCTTTTACCCGAGACCTACATGGAGTCGCCAGCTAAGTCCATGCACCACCAGGATAAAGTTTAGAGCGAGTTGGTATTGCCTTAGGTACGGAACGTCATCTTCCGTACCTGGATTGGCGGTTCTCCAAAGGACAGCTGTGCTCGAGCCCTCGAGTCCTGCATCAATGGCTCAATGCGAATACTAAGTACTACGTATGGAGCTATTTGCAGTCAGCTCATGAACCTCCGAACATATGTATATCCGCTGCTTGAGAGAAAGAGCACCTCATCGTATAGCTCCAATCAACAGACAAAGCCGGTCTATGGCATGGTCGTTACATAGGATGTCTTGAGCACCTTGTCAAGATTACAGGTTGCACCTTGCTTACGGTCTCGGTGCTTGTTCCTCCGACAGACCCTCCATCAACGCTCATTCGGGGTTTTCTTTTGCCGATGGCGGGGATTCTTCGAATCGGAATATGTACTATGTACGAGTAGCTTCTACTAGCTACATATAACTCAATTGGCGCTATACTCTTCTTTTGGTGTAAGGTAGGTGCAAACTTGCGGATACTATCTACTGTAGCAGATTTTGCCTTAACCGCATGGCGGTCCTCGGAAGCTAAACAGCGAAGCATAGATGACAACAAGAACCATGGGCTGTGCGGGCTACCCCTTCCACTTAAAGAAGGAGACGCTTATACCTGAGGCAACATTAACTAGCCCACTCTCTGTCTCGACGGTCTCAATTCCCATCGATAAGGCAGATTAGATTCAAGTCTCTCTGTCGAAAAGCACAAGACAAGCTTTCATTAGGCATTGTAACCACCATGTATAATATGACCTGATAGTGATTGTGTCTACTTTGGAACCCCTCATTCAGTTTTGGCGGGTTGTGAGGCCTGAATTCTCCGAGGCGTATGGGCTATCGCAACCAGTGATTGCGTTGAAGACCTCTCACGCCCGCAGTGATTGCATATAAATAAGAGAATGTAATACAAGTGACATGCATAGTTGTTCGCAAAACATAATTGGCGGAATTGTTCAAAGGTTCCAACGCGGCAACTTGTTTGGCGTATCTACCCTCCTACTACTACTGAGGGCCCCATCAAAGCTCTCGAATGCCATTAGAGCGCTTCAACAAATCGCTCTGTTTTAGCCTAAACGCAGCATATTCATGTTGAACCGAGCCAAACCAGTATACCCTACAAGAGGACCGTCGTTAACCATGGAGTGCTCCCCTCATAGGAGCGGCATTTTCGTCCCCACTTGTAACGACCTGTGTCGATATTAAATGAGCTCTGTTATCCACTAAACTTGCTTGTAGTATTCCTCAAACGCGGGAAGAATACGACGAGCTCTGCTTAACGCCAAAAAATGAAGTTTAGGAATGGGATGTGGCTGCCCATAGAGGGTAAGAGGGTAGAATATGCAGAAGACATCTATACCATCACAGAGCAGCCAAGCGGACGTGGCCTATCGTTGCTATGTCCCACCAAGCACGTCCGCAGTCGTGGAGATACCCTCAACCTGCCCACGGTGACCATTGTGAGTGCTGCAACCACGATCCTCATGCGTGGAAATAGAGTGCTGACATTAGCAGGACATCGAGGCCGTCTTTGATGGCGTGCTCTCGGTCGAGGTGACTCACTGGTCCGGGGCTGTGAGTAGAGGACCTCACTTTGAGCTATTTCCGGAGGGGAAGCCTCAAGGGGACGCCAGCATTTCCGTCTCTGAGAAAGGGACAACAATCGCATCTGGCTCCGTGAGCGCCACAATCCATCCAGACCAACACAATTTCGACATTCGCTTTCACGCGACAGATGGGTCCAAGCAACTCACCTCCTTGCTGAATCGCAGCGTAGGGTTTGCCTTAAGCCCTGCGCCGAGTAGTCCTGTGCAGCTTGATAACATGAGAGATTTTGATCATCACATGTTCACCCAGACGACTCTAAGTGTGGGCGAGACGGTACACGGGCTTGGCGAGCGATTTGGCGCCTTCAACAAGGTCGGACAGAGCGTGATACTCTGGAATAACGATGGAGGTACGTCGTCTGAGCAGGCGTACAAGAACGTGCCCTTCTGGCTGAGTAGCCGAAATTATGGCGTGTACATCGACACACCAGACGAGGTAGAACTCGAGGTCGGAAGCGAGCGATTATGCCGTGTCCAGACAAGTGTAAAAGGTCAACGACTCAAATGGTACTTGATCTATGGGACATCGCCGAAAGAGGTTCTCTACAAATATACGACACTGACTGGCAGGGCGGGGAGGGTACCCAGTTGGAGCTTCGGCCTGTGGCTGTCTACGTCGTTCACCACAAGCTACGATGAGAAAACTGTCAGTTCGTTTCTCGAGGGCATGGCAGCCCGCGACATAGCGGTCGAAGTGTTTCACTACGATTGCTTCTGGTTGAAAGCCTTTCACTGGTGTGATTTTACGTTCGACGCAGAACAATTTCCAGACCCCAAGGGCATGATAGCCCGCCTGACTTCCAGTGGCCTGGCCAAGAAAGTCTGCGTGTGGACCAATCCATATCTTGGCCAGGCGTCGCCCGTGTTCAAAATGGCAGCAGAGAAAGGATATCTACTAAAACGCAAAAATGGAGACATCTGGCAGACAGACCTTTGGCAAGCAGGAATGGGCATCGTCGACTTTACCAACCCCGAAGCCACCAAGTGGTTCGTTAGCTGTATGGAGAGCCTCTTCGACGCCGGCGTCTCCGCCATCAAAACAGACTTTGGAGAGAGGATTCCTGTCGACGATGTTGCGTGGTTTGACAAGACCGTGGACCCTTCGAGGATGCACAACTACTACTCCTTCATTTACAATAAAACAGTGTATGAGGCTCTTCAGAAGCGGTATGGCAAGAGCGAAGCTGTCCTCTTTGCTAGAGCTTCAACAGCAGGCTGTCAGCGTTTTCCTTTACAATGGGGGGGAGACTGCGAATCCACTGCGGAGGCGATGGCAGAGTCACTCAGAGGAGGGCTATCACTTGGCCTATGTGGATTCTCTTTCTGGAGTGTAGATATTGGTGGTTTCGAAGGCTATCCCTCCCCATGGATTTACAAGCGATGGGTTGCTTTTGGGCTTCTGACATCTCACAGCCGTCTTCATGGCAGCAACAGCTACCGCGTTCCTTGGGCGATCGACAATGACGATCAAGGGAACCATAGTTGTACGAAGACATTGGCAAGGTGGACCGCCCTCAAGGCTCGTCTAATGCCATATTTGTACGCACAAGCGGCAGAAGCAATCGCCGGAGGCCTTCCACTAAGCGTTCGCGCCATGTGTTTAGGTATGGATCATCTGCTTGGATGAACAGAAGCGTGGTGGGAACTGCCTGCTCACTAACAATCATGTCGCAGAGTTTCCCGACGACCCAACATCTTGGTATCTCGACCGTCAATTCATGCTTGGAAGCAGATTGTTAGTAGCTCCAGTATTCGAGGAAAGCGGAGAGGTAGAGTTCTATCTACCCAGAGGCAATTGGACCAACTTTTTCACGGGCGAGGTAAGAGCTGGGCCTGGGTGGAGAAAAGAAACACACAATTTTGACACACTGCCGCTATACGTCCGCGAGAACACAATTCTGGTCATGGGCAAAGAAGGCGAAAGGCGGACCGTTTACGACTATCTCGAGGACGTTGAGGTCCGCTTGTATCATGTCACCGCCGGAGCTGAGGCGGAGCTGGTGGACAGTGAAGGGAAAGAAAGAGGCACGCTGCAAATTGGCGCGGATAACGCCCTGGTCGGGAAGGAACTTCTTTGCGGGAGTCCGAAGATACAGGTAATCTCTAGTTAGCAAAGATAAAAGGGTTCGAGGGATGAACGATGCCGCACTTCGTTATGCCTCATGCGGTGTGAGACTCAATTCAGTACCACTAGCACTACCCAACTGATACGAAGACACATATGTACACAACAGCATACAGCTGAATCTGACAATTCATTTACCGAGATGATGAAGATGCTGGTATAACAATAACCTCAAACTCCTAATGAGTTGTGGGGGAACTATGGACACTGCGTAAGCCAACAAGGAGCCAAGCCATGATTCTCGTTTAGCGCGTACGATGTACGAACACAATTCATGCACCTAAATAGGCTCATCTTGATTCCCAGGCCCAGTAAGAAATATCACTTTGTTTATGATTTCGTATATCACACAAGAGACCCCTTATCACAACTTCTTGAAAAGAACCTTAACCGTAGGATCAGCTAAAACGTTCACTTCAAACATCAGATTCTTGGGCCGTCCCTTGACCGAATCTTCGAACTTCATGTCGTAACGCGAGAGAATATATGACAAGATGATCTTGATCTGATTGCTGGCAAAGAACCGGCCAGGGCAGGCGTCGTTACCGAATCCAAACTGCATGCTGTCATAGGATGGACTCGCAAATTGGAATTTGTTGGCATCTTCAGGAGTCTCTCGCATTCGTTGGAACCTGAAGCCGTCAAACGCATGGGCGTCACCCCACGACGATGGCGTCTCCTCCAAGATATTCGTGTTGCACTGGACCACCGTACCGGCGGGGATTTGGAACCCGTTGGAGAGTTTGATGGGAATCATAGCTTTCCGTTGGTATGTAGCTTTAGCCGTTGTCAGCTTTTCCTGTATGTATATCGCATGAGTTTGGCAATACTTACCGACTGAAGGGGGGCTGTGTCTTTGCGACTCTTTCATAAAGCTGTCGAGCTTTTTCATCTGGGTTAAATGCTGCTTCTGAAGAGAACCATCATTGGTCACCTCTCTAATCTCGTCTCGCAAGGGCTCAGCATATTCAGGATGAGCTGCAAGGTCATAGAGAGCATGTATGATGGCCAATCTTGTGGTATGGATGGCTGCCGTTGCTGTTAACATCTGGAGATTTGCCAGTTCTTTATAATCAAAGGACTTATCGCCAATCCTTTGAGCACGTTGCTGCATCCATTCAATCATGTCCTGCCGTGGCGCGGTGTCCGTTGTCTTAGCTTCTGTGGCTCTCTTCTTGAGTTCCGGCAATAGCAGATCAAGCGCACGCTGGTGATCGCCCCGTATCTGCCTCATCTCGGGGATCCAGTATTGTGCAAATGGGCGGAGCCATGGATGCCACAACTTCAGTTTTTCGCCGCCAGTCATGACGTCGATTGCAAACTTGGTGCTGCATTCAAGCCATTCCTCATTGCGGCACATGGGATAGCCAACAAAGATCCTTGCAGAAGCTTGGGCGACGACGCGGAGTAGCGTTTCGTGGAGATCAACTGGAGTCCAATCTATCGGCGAATGTGAGACGCTGGAATTTGTGATGAAGCAGAAGCAGGCAATACCTTCGCAGGAAGGAAAATGTTGCTCGAAGCAAACGTTCACTTCATGGTTTACGTGTCCAACGAAGAGCCCCAGGTTTCTGTTCAAATCAATCTTGATCGCGCCAAGCATCACATCGCTTTCATGGTCGATCGTCGTATAGTGTCCAAGGTGGCGCTAGAGTCAATCGAGGAATGTGAGCAAACTGAAGCATAGTCGTGATGATGAGTAGGTAGGTATGCAGCATACGTCAGCTAGAGCTTTCATTCCGCTTGCTTCGTGCCGTTTGAATGATTTCAGATCGTTGGCATATTTCCGTGGGAGAAAGAGCCTCGGACCGTCCGGCGTAAGGACCTGGAAAATCGTGTTCTTGAACTGGAGGCGATACAAATTAGCGGCCAATGGGTCTGAAGACTTGCGTTGCCTGAGGCAAGGCTACCTTTTCGTATCCTTCTCGAAGAATAGCATCGGCCTCTTGGACATATCTCATTTTGAGTGCATTGGGGTCCGTAGAGTCTTCGCCAAGTGTGGGAACGTTGAAGCGTTCTGCTGTTCTCTTATACCCGGACAAGAGAGCGACAAGTACGACAACCATGGCTGCCAGAGCTGGCGACATCCATTCCAACATGGGAAACGACTTCATGCCTTCCGGCAGGCTTGAGAATGCCATATAGTCTTGCCGTTCGGTATCGCAAAACTATTTAGATTGATGTGTTATAAGTTCTGAGATATAAGAAAAAGGTATGATCCTCTTCGCGCACTGGACCAGCCTTGTAAGCCTCTTCCAGATAAAAGCAAATTCAAAACAAAGAGTTTGATAACACCTACAACTGTTGATATACACAAATAGATTGATTTCGGCTATCAAAATCCTGAATGCTTGGATACTAGTCAAGGAACCGAGCCAAAGACTTGGCTTTTCACAGTAATTGGTGTAGACCTCTGCGTCTAATTGGGAATGCATTCAGTAATGGGCGAAGGTATGGGAAGATAAGGAATACTGACTGGCTATCTACCTCAAGTTTCGATGCCTATTTCACTTTTGTTTTCGGCTAAACCTACAAAGCCCTTTACGTGAGGTGATAGTATGTCGAGACAGGAGTCTGAAGGAATGTGAAATGTCGAGCCTTGAGTGCAGGCACTAACGCTATGTGCAGGGGTTTTCAACTCTCACTGCAACGTCACATCGTCCTCCGACTTCTTTGAATGCCGTCAATTGCGAAGCCAAGTAAGAAGTTGGTGGGCTTCGATGAATCCTTCTTGCCTTCAAGGGAACGTCTCCATATGCAGCATCAGATGTTTACTGTCTATGAGGAACTACATGATACCTTATGCTTGATCTTACGGACCCCTCATATTTTGGATTGGCGTACCATTATCAGCTACCCCTATGATCAAGCGTTCCTTCAGGTTTCCCACATTATCTGCATAAAGTATTCTTCGAAGCCACTCCTCGAATAAGGGTGTCTCATCATCCGATTCGTCTTCCGTTGATCCTTGGTTATCTGCCAAGACCTAGCGACTACAATAACCGTTGCGCATTCTCACCGGTTCCGGCCAGAGCGTAATACTTGGAGAGAGGTCAGAAATGATCCTATCGAGACTCGAAGATACGGCTGAGGCAAAAGGCACCTCCGAGGCCGAGATCCCTGTTGGTCTGAAGGCCATACCTGCTGCAAAATTAGACCTTCGCTCAGATGGGGAGATTGCGTTATGGCTTCAAGCTCGACATCCGATCAAGTCGGAAAAGAACATTTGGGCATTCTGGCATGCGGGTTACCGCGAAATGCCTCCCTGGGTCCAAAGAAACGTTATCAATTGGGTCCGTCGTCTTGGTCAAGAATGGACAGTACATCTCCTCGACCGCGTGCCCAATTCTGAAACGAACATCTACCACTTCGTCGAGGAATCATTCTTCCCCGATGCCTTCAACAACAACACAATGGATGGCGTCCACGTCGGCCCGCATCAAGGTGACCTTATACGCCTTCCATTGCTATGGAAATATGGAGGCGTCTGGATGGACGTCGGATCGTTCTTGTTCCGGCACATAGACGACATCTGCTGGAAAGAAATTGAAGATCCCAGCTCGCCCTATGAAATGGGAGGATTCGTGATCGAGATCCGGCCTGGGGTGGACACCATGCTCAATGGCTTTATTGCTGCTAAACGCAACAATCCGTTCATCAAGCGCTGGCATGACATCTATCTGACGCTTTGGAGAGGGAAGACCAACTCAAACGGCTTCCACAAATCCCCACTCCTCAAGCATCTCCCTCTCCTCTGTCCACCTGTCGACAAGATGAACTGCCCAGATCTCGGTGTGATGATGGAGAGCTTCACTGATTATCTCTCACACTTTATGGCGTTTGAGCGGCTTCGAAAGATCATCGATCCTTCCGATGGGTTCAACGGCCCGGAATACTACGCCAAGCATATGTTCCTCGCTCCAGCCCTTCAAGAGACTTTCTACTTTCAACAGGTGACGGGATGGTCAGGAACACGCCAGTTTGAGCTTCTCACAAGACGGCGCACCGGTAAAGGCGTCGTCAAAGACGAAACGTGGCATGCAGCCGAGGATTTTGTCCAAGATGCGCTTGCCAATACGAGCACGATGAAATTGTCCCACGGGCCGCCGGGAGCTTTGGATTCCTTCTTGGCCGATCTCTGGGACTCCAAAGAGCACCAGGACAAGGATAACATCGAAGGTACTTTTGCGGCCTATTTGAGATATGGAAGCGTGCACTTTGATCAGACGCGACTGTTGTTGCCTCTGAAGTTCAACGTCACTACCGAGGAGGTATTGCACATTGGGGTTCTGGAGCCGAAGAAGGATTGATCAAAAGCACAACCTGTAGCTTCTGATTAAAGGTAGTTGTAGTAACAAAGCTAAGGTAAATATGGTAAGCTACCTAGTTAATATGGTGACTCTTGCTCCAATAAATTGCATGCCTCATGAATCCACATATAATACTACTTCATCTTCGCGGGAAGCTGCTTCTAATCACCTGGTGAGCATGTATATCGTGCGTCTCGCGGTACAATTGACGAGCGCAACTGCCCTCTACCTACCTGCTTAGGTATCCGGTCTCGCAGCTCTAGCGCCTGGAGACCCTGTAGTAGACGTAGCCGTGCGGATATGTGAGGCACTTCAGAGGTGCGGGTTTGTCCGAGTTCAACAACAGCAAGGTGGCATGATAGAAGCGGCTAGCTGATAGTGCTGAGGTGAGAATGGTTCCGATCGCGTATCTGCAGATGTAGCTGCTGTTAATAGTTAGACAGGACGCGGGGAATCACAATCAGCTTAGCAACGGCCCGAGCCACACCAATTACCGATGAGCATTAGCAGTACGGAGTACTATGTCTTCATGAACTCAAAGGATCAGTTGCCCATCAACAGATTGTTGTCCTGGCTATGTACTGGACCGTGATGCGAACCTAAGGAGACTTTGGAGAGACAAGATAGACGTGCGCTTCCTCCAACTGCAGGAATTAAAGCCACCCACAATAGGTAGGCAAAGTAGGTTACTGAAAGCCGACCCGCCCACCGGGCGATGAGACTTTCACCATACTCTATAATGCATACTTCATACTTCATGCTGCTGCTGCTGTTGCAAGTCACTCTAGCTCATCGAAAACGGTCATTTAGAGGGTTGTCTGTATTTCACACCTTCTTGAAAACAGGAGTGCGCATAGTTCTCTACTCTCAACCTGACTTTTATGCTCCGTGTTCCTCACTCATTGTACACGATTTCATACGGGCTGCAACACGGCATTCCACAGCGTAATCCCTACACGATATCTGACCCGCAGTATCCTTGACGTACGTTTACCCTAGCTTCGTTCATCGATCCTCTCCAGGATCGGGCGCTCAGTCTACTGGCTGAAGGATCGTAAGATACCAGCTAGTTACCGTTACATAGATATTTAGGATGAATCGCTGCAAACAATCTCAAGCTTCGTAACGTTGAATGTAGGAACATACCGGAGGATCCCGAAAGCAACATATGAGCCATGTAACATTTGTGCGTATCGAAAGAAGATGAACCTGGGTCACGATCATGTCTCTGTTTATGAGATTTGAAAATGCTCTCATGGAGCGAGAATACTTAAAGAATGCTGGAAATCGGTCAACGACAGCGATATTGAACAGTGAACCATACACGTAATCAGGAGAACTCTGTGAGAGCTAGAAATATGGACTCGCTATGGAGTATTGTCGTTTTCATACGTGATATTGCCCTTAAGCGCACTGCTGGCACTGATCATCTCCATAAAGCTGCCGCCGAAGTTCTGGACGAACGCAAAGATGTCATCCGAAGAGCTTTGAACAAGAAGGTTCTTGTGCCAGATATTCTGGCTCTCATGCCTAAGTGGCCAAGCGAGTTCCAACCAGACATCGACGAGGTCAACTTGGAAATCGATGAGTGGTTGAAAAAGTTCGTCTCCAGACACCAGCCCATCCTGGACATTGCCATTGGGAGTTACTGACTCATGTTTCAAGTGTCAAAGTCGCAGAAGAGAAAAAGGCAAAACACCGGGCTCGAGGCAACTATACACTTCTGGCGGGTATTTATTATCCGCACTGCAAGAAGGACAAGTTGTTGGTACTGTCTCAGTTCCTTTATTGGGTATGCATCTCAGTCCATCTTCTTATCAAAACGACCAGCTAATGTGCCATGCAGATATTCTTTTGGGATGACGGTGAGCACACATAGATAATGTCCACCTGGTTGTGGAACATCAGTGTTGATATGACTTTACAGAGATTGATACTGGTGGAGAACTCACTCACGACAGGCAAGGCACGCTTCAGTGTTGTGCTGAGACGAACAAATGTATTGATGATTGCCTTGGTCCCAACCCCAATTACAGCCCACCCCAAGGTTCCCGCGGTACCGTGGAGATGTTCTATCCCATCCTAAGAGACCTTCGGAGTGGCCTAGGACCTGTTTCCACCGAGCGACTAAGACAAGAGCTCCACGACTACGTGAATGGGGCAGCCAACCAGCAGGGAGTGCGGGAAGAGGACCACCTTCCTGACCCTTGGGTTCACTTTCAAATGAGAGCGGATGATGTTGGGGTCATACCCAGCATTACGCAGAATGAGTTTGCCATGGAATTCGAGCTTCCAGAATGGATACGGAGGCATGAGGCAATGGAAGAGATTGTGCTGGAATGCACCAAGTTGACTATCCTGCTTAACGAGGTCTTGTCCCTGCAAAAGGAATTTGTGAGTACTATATGTGTATCATGAAGTGTTGACGGAGCCTTGACATGCTAATGACTACACCGGCAGCGTGTCTCTCAACTAGAAAACCTCTGTCTGCTTTTCATGAACACTGACAACGTGTCCATTGAGGAGGCAATAGACAAGATACTTGGCCTATTGCAAAAACACTATGAAATTTGTGTTGCTGCCGAGGCAAGGCTTCCCTGGAGTGAGACGGACGAAAAGTTGAACGAAGATATTCGGGAATACGTCCGAGGTGCAAACAGATTGGCCACTGGCACCGCCTGTTGGAGGTAAGCTGGGCAGTATCCTATCCCAGAGTCTTGCGAAACCTTCACTAACCACATACGTCTGAAGCTACAACTGCGAAAGGTACTTCAAGCTGAGCCAGGTCAATGAGAAGCGGGAGTTGCTGTTGGACCTCTCTTACCGTTAGACTTGACTACTGGCAAATATCCCATCCTTAAATTTGTTTCGTAACGACGACTGGTCGTCTCTTCCCTGGTCCGCATGACGCGCTGGCACTGAGACTGCACGGTTTGTCTCCATGTGGGACAGTTTGCACTCATGCAGATAAGTCACAGAATGCTTTCACTGTTAGTCACATCCACCACGTCAGGATGGCGGTCGTGACCCTTCGTAGCTTAGCCGCATCACTACTTTTGCTTAATAGCTATAAGTGAAGTCTCGAGCCTATCGAGCAATCGCAGGTGTAACAAATGACATCAGAATCTAGATCGAAAGGTACCTTGTAATGTCTTCCACTTTCCACCCTAAGGGGATCATCGCTCTAGGTTAGCATGGATGCAGCCCATGACATCGCCGGCATCTATTTATGAATCCGCAGAATGTTGGCAATCATGCCTTGCTGTGAGTACTTATGGAAGAATGACGAGCTGTCTGATCATTTCTAGCAATGGAAACGAACTGTCTTGTGGAGCTTACCCATCATGGCATAATGGCAACGAAGGGACACTTCACAACAGGGACATCTTTCGAAAGACACCACATCATACATTAGGGTGGAGATATAAACATACTTGGGCTACAAAAGGAAATTCCAACGAGGGCAACCTCTTGAAACATTGAGTCGCTGCGTTTTCTAAAAGTCAAACCTGGTGCTGCGTCTATTCCGTTTCCATGTCTGTCTATGGAGACCGTCTATCAAACCACCGTCCCGGTGGCTGTCTATCAAAGCATAGGACGCGTAGATCTTTCATTAGCTTATTTGACCAAGGTGAATGCAATATATGCTGGGTCTACAAATGCTAGTTCAAGGCTATGTTCAGAGAATATGCATGAATGGTAGATGGACACAAAGCTATCGGCCCTCTTTGTTCAGGGTCTCAAGTTGAGCGTCTTGAGCAACGGGCAGATAGCTTCCTTTCTTGCTGTGTGCAAAACGGTCTTTCGCCCAGCCGTACAAGGCACTGCCACTCAAAATAAGAGCCATGCTGCCGGCACGATTAGCGGTGATCGGCTCTCGGAGAGCTACAACGGCGATGGCGCTCTGAGCAACACCTCGTGCGGCGGTGACAATCATGTGAGTTGTCGGGCTGGTGACTTCGATCTGCATAAACGTGGCTATTGTGAGGAGGAACCCGGCCACGCCGGTGAGCACGGCGGTGCCCAGGAATTGACGAGCGCTGGCCGAGACCTCGGCTGTTGCCGTCGAGCTGAAGAGAGCCATGGTGGTCCCCATCTCGCCGGACAAGAGGAGCAGCGGCGCATAAAAGACAACAGCCATGACGTTGGACATCCAGACCATCTGCCACATGCCTTCGCTGCTCTTTCCGAGAAAACGCTTGACGACGACGGACTCGACGGCCGTAGTGAAGCTCGAAATAACTCCCAGCAAGACACCTTTGCCGCTAGTGAGCATCTGGCTGTAGTCGGAGGCCATTCCGGCGCCAAAGCCGGCCATGACCATGGCGCATCCGGCAAGCGACAGCGGTGGGTAGTATGGGCGTGGTCGAAGGACGAGGAGCGACAACATCAGAGTGAAGGGTAGGAGTAGTCCCCGAGCAATCTGGTAGACAGAGGCATTAACCGAAGCCAGGCAGTACGTCTTTGCCAGGATGCCGACAAGTCGCGCGGCAGTAAGTGGGAGAAGCGCAATCCATGCCTATGGGGAAGTACGACACGATGTTAGCATTTGTAACCCAACCTGAAGCATCACGGGATAGCGGCAGTGATAACCAAGCAGTATTGTTGGTTCATTGTGACACAATCGTCGAGAGAGCCAAGCGGTTGCGACGTACGGAAACAGGTCGTGATAAAGTGATCCATTTGGTGAAGTAGCCGATGGCTGTAATGAGCACGACCTGTACTGAGGTCTGAAAAGCCAAGAGGGTGACGGGTGCATCGATGCCGTTCAACGCGGATTTGGAAAGAATGGTGCTGAGGATGGCGCATGTTGAGTGGAACAAGACAGTCAAGGCGACTCGGCGCCTGGAGGGCGGTTGGGAATCCCGGACTTCACTCATGATGGAGTGATGTTCGCAACGAGAGGCTGAGCGAGTGACTGGGGAAATAGGTATAAAGGAATGTCAGGAATAAACTCGTGAACACGGCGACAAAACCAACCACACGGCAATCAACAGCCTCGTACTCTCATTACAGAGGCAAAATCTCCAATGTGCTCTGGGGCGCGATGGAAATGCTACAGGCTGCTACCTAGCAGTTAGCACTGACGCTAGTAAAGGGGCAAGCTGAGGTACCTACCTTATCTATCAGCTGCGCTTTAACACCTGGTACGTACCTAAGTAATGTGAGAGAGGGTACGAAATACCCGGTACCGAATACTTACCTACCTATCTACCCAGGTAGTTTTGAGTGCCTGTTCCGGTGCGGCTCTCACCTCCTCAAGTACAAATACAGGAAATCCTTCGTAGAGGCCCTACTGTAAGGTTAAGAGACGTTTCAAGCTCAAGATCCTGCAAGATGCGGTGGGATTGATACCTACCTAACATATTGTCTCGGAAAGAACGGCCCACAGGAGTCTGACTGCACAGAAACTCTGGTTGACTTGTGCGAAGTAGCACGCAGAGAGGTTACTTCGATCCGCAACAAGTACTGCTCACAGCTCTGGGGTGGTTGTGAAGACAGAATGATTTGAGCTTGCAAGTAGACTGGCAGGTCAGGAGTGGGGTTCTTTTCTTCCTTTCTCTTCTTTTTCGTTTTGTTTTTCTTCTTTCACTGTTTCTCAACTTCTTTCTTTATTAGTCATTTACGTACTTATTTTACTTTCCCCTTCCTCTTTTTTTCCCCTTGGCCTTTGCTGAACCAAGTCGAATCAACTCTCAAGACTATTGAGAACACTAGCGCTGGTGTACCAATCGTGCGGCTACCAGAAAGATAAGTTGATAAGGTACCTTACTTGTAGATTCTTAGATGGATGCGAATACTCCACGCGTCGAGTTTTAAAGAGCAACTACGAAATCCTCTAGACAATCGAAACAATCGGCGTGCAGTCTTCCTCCGCGACCGTCCGTTTTAGCGACACTGACGCGTCCCACCCCTATTCTCCGCATGGCATGGATCGAAACGCACACACGCACACACACACACACACACTTTTCTTGCACGAGGCCCTTTCCGTAAGATACACATACTGCTCTCTCCTCTGGTAGCCAACAAAAATGACTTCATGGACGCACGGATGATAACGCAAATGCCGTCGAAGAGAAGGTCCCGACGGTACTGCATGTAATACCAGCTGGCGACCGTTGGTCCTCTACCTAATAAGCACAGGCGCCGTCAGTCAATCTCTTTTTCATTGACTCGTCAACCCAGTATGGTCCCTGATTACGTCGCCTCCATTACGCTAACGCCTTGGCAGCTCCGCCTAATAATAACTTCGGGGAGCTAAAGAACATCATCCGGCCACTCACAAGCCGTGTTTGTCGAAGAGCCGTCAAGATGGAATAGTTGCCAAGACTGGAAGTTGACATCTCTGAAGAAAAATGCCGCCAACTCCGATACGAGTATGTACAGTACGTACCTCACTTGCTGCTCTGTAAGCAAAGTACCAGGGACAGGAGGCTGACTTGGCTGCCTTTTGCCAGTATAGATCCTTGTAACAACCTCGAGGATCAGTTTCCGGAACGGAAAGTGTGTGAGAGACGAAGAGAGAGAAATGAGACATGCTTGAGCCCGGGACTCCCGCGGCTCCTGATAGAGATTGGCAGCGCGAAAGAAAATAGCAGCCAGATGATGAAGACCCAAGCAATGATATAACAGCCGGAGAACCATCTCGCACAGGTCTGATGCAAAGGGAACAAAACCGTAAAAGGGAAAAATGAAAGAAAAACATGCTACATGATCCATAGATGACTGAAAACCCCCACCATAAAACCCAAATGAACAAAAGGATGAACATCTCGCAGCAGCCGCTTGTAGGGCGTCGTCATGTCGAGACGGCGTCTTCAGGTACGATACCGCGCCTTGTGAAATCCTCATTCATCCACTTTCTCACATTCATCCGATTTTGCTTCATTATGCTTTCAGCTGCCTCTTTGACCTTTCTCTTCTTCTCCATGAACGTTGCTCTGTCACCTACCACCCTCTCGACTGTCTCCATTTCCCTTTCATCAGGCTCTGAAAGCCAGACTGCCTCGCGTGGCAGATATGAGTAGGACGCGAGAAGCTTCTCGCTTGCCACCAAAGGAACTCCCGCAATAAGCGAAGCAGGAACCGTAGATGACGCTTTGCGGTCGAGATAGGTTTCTGATGCAAATGCAGGAATCACTGCGTATGACTGCGACAGAAGCCTGTAAAAGTCGGGATACGAGAGATCTTCGTCAAAGGCAACGTTGCCGCGAATGTTCTCGGGCACCTCGACGTGTGGGCCGTGTCCGATCAAGTGCAGTTTGACGGATTCCTCAGTCTGATCGCCCGTCGCCGCAGCACTTCCGCTGATCTTCTTGACGACATTGTCTAGGCTGCCGAATATGCGTTTGTAGTCTCGGCGCTCGGGAGCATAGTCGCCCTGCATGGCAAGCGAGACTTCACGAATAGTTTCGTTGTGTGTCTGGTTGACCGGGAAGACTGGAGGAAAGGTTCGTGCCGTAACACTTGCCTGCAAGTTTGGCCACTGAGTCACTGATTTCTGAAGGAGATAATCAACCGTGTGCTGGCTGAGGCCAATAAAGTCCACACGCTCTTGGTCGACCCATTCTCGGACAACGTCGACATGCTTGCCCTCGTTCCAGTAATCGGCGTGATGTACAAGGCAGAACAAGTGCGTGGTCTCGTTGAATAGGAGGTGGCGGAGAGGGGCAACGACCGATTCTGGTTTCTCAAGGTCCAGTTCGCAAGTAGTCGAGACAACAAAGTGAGGAGGCGGCAGATTCGCGACGTCCCTCTTGAAGTAATTGGAGCTGTTGACCGACAGAATAGGCGTCTGCAGTTCGAGGTTGTTGATGATAACATCAGACTGGTAGCGCTGGCGAGCAAAGTACAGCCGCAACTCTGCGTTGGGATGTCCTCCAAACGCATAGACCAGCGCCGCGGTCACCTCATCGTGGACGCCGGCGGACTCCACGATGGCGATGCGTATTGGTTCATGTTTCTCGCATGGGAATCGGTCGTTCCACCAGAGCAGGTCGTCATCTGTGGTGAAAAGGTTCTGCCAAATCGGGTCCTCGCCGAGAAGTAAAGATCGCGTGCTTTCACGGCTGCTGAGAATAAGTAATGCGATAGCAAGGAGAATGATGAAGAGATAGAATGAGCGTAATCGCCGATAGTAGGCGGTGAAAACCATCTTGAGCATAGTTCAAGACAATACAATCATATAGACAACAGAAGAAACAAGAACATCATGCCATTCCACTACGGCACATGGGGAGAAAGGGTTAAAAAAAAAAAAAAAGGTTCATGGAAAGGTCAAGGTTGAGCTGCCCCGGACCATAGCTTAAAGCCCGATAGTTGTCTTTGTCTGATACATGACCCCCAAGTCTGCCCCGGCCGCCACTTTTCCAGTCGATGCTCCTAGCCAAGGATGATCAGTATTTACCGCTATGTTCCGAGTACTTCTGCTGCTCTTTCGACTCCTATTTTATGAGGCCGACTCTGTGAGCCGCTTTGGGACCCAGCTTTGACACCACTATGAAGCAGACTAGCTAGGCGGCCTGGTGGAGACGACAACTGACCGATCCTGGTAGCTGACGCTAGAGGTGCAAACCGGCTTTGAAGCAATCAGGGGCAGCCTTAAGCACTTTGACATGGGTCAGGAATTAATTACTCGCGAAACGATCAAGTACCAATACTTGTTCAGCTTTGCGCGTCTCGACGCTCCAAACGGAGTTGTACTATGTACTCGGGGAATTGCCACTGGAGCGAGGCACACGCTACTCCGTATCCAAGAGGCTCCTTGAACACGTCCCACTGGGATTTGATCTCCAGGAATTTCTGTCCTTATGACAACCAACTCGTAACCGCTGGGCAACCGTCAGCATTCAAGAGCACAGCTGCGGCCTCACGCTTTTCGCCATGCTGCTTGCGAATCGGTTCGGCAGGGCCACCATCATCGCCGGTGCGACCCTTTTGATCTCGTTGCTCTTGGTGATCCTCGCACAGAGCGCCGACCTCAGATCACATCTTCCCAGCTCCCCCTCAATATGGCCGGCGAAAGAGTGCTCCGCGCCGGCTTTGGCGGAGAGCAGGAGGAACATCTCCTATGATCTCACGGTACCCCCTTCGGTCGGTTGTGAGGACATTGTCAATGACCTCCAACAAAAGCTCATTCAAGCCTATTCCAAGAGCCTCAAGGGTGTTCGGTATGCCAACATCTGGGGCTACCTTGAGACCGAAAACAAGGGCGACGCCGCCATTTGGTCCGCCCAGCAGATTCTCATGAGCATGCTCGGTATTGAGATGATGGAAGCATGTCGGTAAGCAGAACTGGCGATTTATGGAATCCATCACGGCGATAAATTGATGTTTAACAATGCTTCCTTGACGCAGATTCATGGACCGAGACTGCGACATCAAACGTTTTCGTCAAGTTCTCGAGGACCACCGGCCCAATTCGGCCATCATCATGGCAGGCGGCGGCAACTTTAACGACTATTACTGGGAGGACCAGCCTTCCCGCATGAAGATGATCGAGAGCTTCACCAACGTTTCCATCCGAGCGTTTCCCCAGAGCGTGTACATGACGAACCCGGAGCGTATCAAGGCGACCGAGGAGGCTTTTGGAAAGCACAAAGATCTGCAGCTCGCTGCGCGTGACAAGCCCAGCTACGACTGGCTCGACAAAACCTTTGGCAACAAGGAGGGTATTGATAGCCATCTCGTGCCGGATATTGCATTCATGTGGGGGAATCGATCCGACTTTCGAGTCAATGGGAAGAAGACGTACGTATTGTCGCTCCCCGTACCTGTGACCACCCGATACCATCTCAGCAATTGTTCTGACAGTAACCTTCTATTCTTACAGTCATGATATCCTCATTCTCGCCCGCAAAGATATGGAAATCTCCGATGGCGATTCATCCAACATCGAATTTGGCGAAGGTGAACTTGACCTGGGAGAAGGCGTCGGCAAAGTAACCTATCAGAAAGTCGACTGGAAATTCACACAGACGCCGGACATCGACCCGCCAAAGGCCTCTGGCGACGAAGTCAATGCCCCCAAGAGAGAGAATGGCAAGAATCAGCGCGCTTGGGCCAAGGCCATTGCCGGCTTTGAACTGCTAGGCTCTGCCCGCTTCGTCATAACCGACCGTCTCCACGGTCATATTCTGTCGACACTTATCGGAGTCCCCCATGTCCTCATGGACAGCAAGTTGGGCAAGAACCTCAACTTCCATAACACCTGGACTCGTGACTGCGAATGCACGAAGATTGCGTTCAGCATTGAACAGGCTTTGGACGTGGCACGCCTGTATTTCCAGAAGGAGAACAAGGTGGTGCAAACTTAGATTAATAGCAAATGTGTTTCTGCGTTGCATGTGTTACAATTTTCAAAATATCCCAGAGCATAGCACTCAATCCCCGTGGGTGCCGGCTGCTGGACATACAACTACTTCTCATTCCCTCGCACAAGTGCCATAAAACCCGATATCTTGCAGTTCCGGTAGGACTCATGATGCACTAACGTACGATAACCTCATACATTATCATGTATCCCAGCAAGATCTGTCTTACACAGCCGTAGCACTGCATGCGCCTTCCTTTTTTTTTCCCCTTTCGCATTATCACTACATCATAATCCGTCTGTAGCACGATCCACCTTCATGGTTTATTTGCGAGAAGCCAGTGATGCCTCGATTAGGCCAGACGCGGCATATATGACTATCCAGTGAAAGTTTACTCAAAGAAGCGAATTATGTTAAATGACAGCCAATGTTTGTCCTAAATGTAACACAACTACGTAAATTCTTACGTGTGCATATTGGGCGTTTCCTTTCAACCACTTTCTAATCAGAAGCTGTCAGATAATAGAGTACGCTCTCCCCAGGGCCCAAAAACGACGCAATGGAGGAGCTTGTAGTCCCAAGGTCACTGTGATCTTCGCCGCCAGAGCCGCCACCTCCAAGTACCCTACGAACACTCCAACCTGGGGCACCGTTGGGTTGACCTTCTGCTATTCCAAGTAGTGATAATGAGATATTCACCAGCTGAACCCCCTGTAGATTTCCACCAAAGCCACCTTGTCCTAAATCCGGGCCGTAGTTTGCGAGAATGACCACAGCGTTTTTATTGCCCGTGTTAGGGCCCGCGATCCATGCCTGAAGCTGTTCGGATGCCTGCGATCCTGGGCTTGTCGTTCCGAACGGGTTCTTTGGTTGCATCGGGTACTGGGCCGTGAACTCTGCAACAGAGAGTAACTCAGGATCGTAGAGTAGCTCTCGCCCAAGTGTGTCAAGCTGTGACAAATCTGAGCCAGTGATCTGATTTGCACCTGCTCCAATCCAATGGATCGCAACCGTGTATCTTTGCACGTCTGAGAGGCCCGTGAGTGACTGTCCGTTGCCAGTGTACATATTATCCATGTCCGGGCGGATCATTATTGGGCTGCCCTGGCGCGCTGGATCTTCTTCTTGCTGGTTAATGAAGCTCCGGTACTGTTCTATGGCTCGCTGCACCGTGTTGAACATCAAAAACGTGCTTTGGCCAGCATTGTTAATATCTTGGTCTAGGCGCAAACCATCAGCATTGCCGCGCCACAGGAAGAAATCTACCGCTGAGTTCCGGTCAAGCTTCCACGAAAGGTCCAAGCGCATCGGTCGACTAGCTTGCTGAATTGCTCTGTGATATGCCACTGCGGCCAAAGAGTTGTTGGCAGGCAAACTTTCGCCAGCGTCTGGGCTACCCGGTGTCATAAAATCCAGCTTGATGTAGTCCACTCCGCTGTCGTGGCAGTACATATGTTAGCGTATTCGAGCGCGAGGGACAAGTTCTTACATTGAGGCCCAGTTGTTCACAACGGAATTATGCCATTGTTGGACACCGTCTTTGCCAAAGTCGAAAGTCTGCCTCAAGTTGTAGCTCGGCTGGCTCGAATCGAATAGGCTTCCCAGTTTTATGTTGGTTCCTTCAACAGTAACGCCGGCGTCGGCAGACAAGGCCCCTGGAAGTGCGTAGACACCGAGAAGCTTGCCTTGAGAGTGCAGGTCATTTGCCAAGGCTGTGAGGTTTGGGAAAAGAGAAGTGTTCGGCACAAGTCGACCAAACGGGTCTCCTCCATCCGCTGACCATCCCGAATCCAGACTACACAGAGTGTATCCCGCCGTGGCATTCAAAAGATTGCATTGGCTTTGAACATTCCCCTGATTGAGCGTAAATGAGGTGCCGGCCCGGGACTGCATACCGTATGAATTCCATCCTCTGGGTGGCTGATTGAAGCCATTGGCGCTTGTCCCATAAAAGGGGACAAAGAGCTGGCCTGCAATGTTTGCTGCTCCTGCTGTTGCAGTCACGAAGATCCTAAAAATGAAATGATTGTCCTTGATTCCCATCTTCCTCGTCTTTGCCATTACAGTTGGTTGCTGAGTATGCTGAAGTTATCAATGCCAGTCCGTAGAGCCAAGACGAAAACGGGCGATAACAGTCACTATTTATTTGGTGCAGCCACTTTTTACTCGTGGGCGGAAGCGACCTTACATCGTATCATGAGACGGGTAAGAGAAGCATAAGGGGTTATTTTCGGCAATCACTTAGACATGTTACGCTGACGCGGCTGGAACGGCACAAGATCTGCTTCGAATGGGGTACATGACGCTATTATCAATAACTTCCTTCTTTATCCTAGGGTGTAGGATCGCTTCGGTCCTGTTCGGCCGGTTTATGCATAGTAGTTGGACTTGATGGTATCGAAGCCCAATTGGAGGGATTTCATCGTCAGACATTCTTCTTCTGCTTTTGCGCGTTGACCTTCAGAAAAGGAAAATAATAATGAACCAGTACCAGACCTCTTGTCAATTTGTCATGCCGGACATTACCTATGCACAAAGGTGGTGACAATCGCTAATTGACTCCCCATCACGCTCATAAGGTTTGATGAAGTTGGCAAACATTGGGTATCAGCGTACCGAATCAAAGTTGAAGATGTGACACATATTGGCTGACATTCCTGGTTCTCTTAAGTAGGTAATATTTGAGTCCTTGACAATGCCTCTCAATAGTTACTCACTTTCAGACATGTAGTTGTAAAGAGACTGTGAGCTAGGCCTACGCGCTTCACCAACGTTTGGCCTCAAAGTCCCAGTAGACTTGATCTAGATGTTGTCTCCTTCTGGTTTCCGTACCGCGCAACTCAAGGTAGCAATACATGGGACATAGTGTGGATGGGTAAGATACATCGCGTTGAATGCTTAAGTACCTTACCCCGTCACGAAGATGAGTTACATTTCAGTCAACATAGGTCATACGTCCATGGCTTGCATAGTGTTGGCGTCGAGATGTCAACTAATTCTCAAAAAGCGCATTTCTAGATACTGCTAATTCTCGAGCTTGGAAGAATTAGTTTAGTGTTTCTCGACCTGAGCTTGTCCCTCACTTGCTTCTAAAGATCCTTCGTCCGCGTCTGTCTTGACCTCGTCGACATGGCGATGATCCCGGACGACAAGATAGGTAGGAACGACAGACAATCCTTGCAGATCAACGTTAGACATATAAGACGGCTACTAAGAGCTAATAGCTGGAGAAGAACGACTCACCAAGAAGAATTGTGTTAACAGCGAGCGGCACACGCCCTCCGTACCAATTCCTCGTATTCAGACCATATGAAACCGCTTGTGCGAAGCTTTCTTGGCCCCTCAAAATGCCGGTGAGTCGTGTCAACTCCGACATATTGTCTGTCATTGTAGCGACAAGATAGTATAGCCAGCTCTGGGCCGCTTGCTGTGAAAAGCTCCAGAGGAAGAGAACGAAGAAGCCCTTGACGAAGCCCGGCGTACTCCAATCTAGCGTTGGGGGGTTCGCTGTGAATTGCTCCGAAACCACCCAACCATAGACCCAGGAAAGAATATGGACTGCCACGACATAATAGTATCCATATTCAAGGCGCTTCCCGACGGGGAATCGAGTCCAATCCAGCCATTGGCTGAGAATTTGCGAAGAGAAAAGCGTGGCAAAGTTGCTAACAAATCCAATCAGAGCACGCCCTCGAATGCTGAAGTAGTAGGCTTGGAAGTTGCCTGTGTACTGGTTGAAATAGGCGGCCCAGAAAACGGGAAGAAGAAGAAGCACGTTGCGTCTCCGGGATGTCTGGTAGAGCGCCTTGAACTCGGCGAGAAACGACGCCTCTCCTTTGACAATGACCTTGGATCCGTCACTTCGCTGAACCTTGTGGGGTGGTGACAACGCCAATGCCAAGGGGGCGGCAAGACACTGCAAGACGATGAAAATAAGGTAGGTCACATAACCGACTTTCCCCTTGCGCGCGGTTTTGACATTCAATGCCAGGACGATGGCACCACCAACAATTGGCCCAAGAGTACGAAACCACACCCAAATGTTCAAATACTTGGCGCGCTTGGTAGGCTCCGGGTAGCCCAGAGCAATTGCACCCTCGCTTGCCCAGAAAAGACCAGCTGATATACCACAAGCGACGGCACCGACTAGGACAAACCATTCATTGCCAAAACGATTGTTGGTGTAGAGGCCTGCCGCATAAACGGGGTAGCCAATGGCGCCGAGGAAGAGCGTGTAGGAGAGACCGATTCGATTCGCAATCGGGCCGCCGAAGAGACAGAAAAAGCCCATGAGGCCGAAGACGAGTGCATTAGCAGCGTTGACGAGATATGGGGATTCCGCTCCACCGGCACCTGTTGTTGTGACGCGTCAGAGATGTACCATGGGGGAATCAACTGTGTGGTTACTTACCCAGGGAGTTCATGGCGTTCCATAGACCTGGAGCCAGAAAGCCAACTCCTCCGATTACGAATGCATTGAACAATGTACTGCGGTACCACTGCCGCTTTTGAGTCGACAAGGCGGTGACGCGCTCTTCCGAGCCATCTTTAGATATATCTGCTTCTATATCAGTCATGGTGTTCGGTTTGTCGTGCGTCTAATGTCGGGCTCCTCTTAACCTCTGCGTTTCCTCCAAAACCCATTTGGAGGGGCGTGATCTAGTATTTATGTACCCACGTCTACGTTTATGGAGTCATCTTGATCGGAGAAGTTGCCATGTGCTTTCCCTGAAGGCAATATGATGGGTACGATCGGTACAAACTCCAAGATGAAAAACTCTGCTCCCAGCAATCTATGATATGAAACCATGAATTCGTCCAATGCTCATTCTCGTTGGAAATGGCGTGAGAGAGAGATTGTGGATCCAGCAACCAATGGGATGGTGCCAAAAACCCTTGTTAACACCATAAATGGAGTCTTTCGTCTTCTCCATCTTATATCGATCCAGCCGCTCGCTATCTTACCGCGGTTTCGCAATGGCGTCTTCGCGGTACATACCGCTTATAGAGCGACATCAATGACAAGACGTATGGAATTTGCTATGGGATCATGACGGCTATCTGGAAGGCAGCAAATAGCGATAGAACACAGACCGTAATGATATCTGCCTATTCAAGGGCGTTGTAGTTCCAGCTGGTTGGCGCATCGGCTCGCAATGCCAGCTATTATATATATGTTCAAATGCCCTTGGGTGCTTCTCAACGCCACGGGGGAAGGATCATTGGTCCGGTGCGGCACTTTTCATTTAGCATGGAGAGAGATGGACGTAAAATAAACCAGATTATTGATAACCTCAAGAATGCCACTACAACTCTCCGCACCGAAGGGTACAAGGGGTTTCTAACCTATGGGATCTGATCAATTCTTCCCTCTGGTTCAAGCCAATTTGTTGAGGGATTAAGGTGACGCAACACAAGATTATAGAGACAGCACAATGAATGGCTTCTGGAAGAGCCGACTTGTATGACTCGGGAACCTGAGACTATGCATAATAATAGCTAGATCCCGCGCCTTGCTCGAGTATCCACCGGATAATGCTTACTCGACATGAGAACGAATGAGCAGAGAAAGACGGCGGACAATACACTTATATATAAAGTGATTTATGCAATCGTGAGGGTGACTTGCTTTGTTGTTTTGCGTCAGACGAGAAGGTTGCGCGCTTGTTTTGTCTGTCTGCAATAGAGCTTTCTTTCAATAGTCCAGCCATGCTCCGTAAACCGCTCAAGTTGATCCCCAGCCTATCTAGTAAGTAGGTTGTAGTTGCAACGCTTAGGTCGCGCTGTAGATTGGGGACATCGTCAATATAATGCCTATCTAGGTAAAATATCTTATGATGGCCGACATGCCATTCCAATCACGGAGATATGCAATTATGAAGACTCTCTCTTTGCACAGCTCCGTGTAACAGAGCGCAGCAACATGAACTATGGCTTCGTCCACATTATCAATAAGACTTGTGCCCCCGATCCCCCACGCCTTTTCCCCATGGAACCCATTCCACGGAGAAGGGGCCTAAGCATTGTGTCGCGGGATTCGGATCGTGTTTGTTGACAACAACAATAGTTCGCAGTGGTTCGTTTTCATGAACCCGTCAGTTCACTTACACGCTTCTTTCTTTCCTTGTGTCTTGCTAGCGTGGGAAACGCCTAACAGAGGGTTGAATCCTTCCTATGCAAGAGGCGCTTATGTGGCAGCTGTGAGCTCTCCAGTCGATGTTCTTTGTGTCGACTTTAATGATCTTCCTGTTTTCGACTTTGTGCGGGCACCAGACGACAGTGTGGGCATAAAACCCTTCAATTCGAGCTCCTTGGTGGCGGAATTAAGCGCATGCCATATCACACTGACGACGAGAGGTTCCGCTACATTGGGGTCTGCCGTGTCCATCACTCCAGTGGCCATGTTAATGAAACCTTGAGCAGCACCGCTGTCAGCTTGATAGAAAGCTATTCTACTTACAATATTACAAAGTCCTGCCAGCTTAATCCATTCAATTGCCCCAAGACATGATAAACAGATGAATCAACCATGAGTATTTTCCCACGTCTTAGACGGTGTGCAAACAATGTAGGCAGTTTTGATAAGCTGGTCTACGCTATAGCTAGCTGTACTACTATTCTTAACGCATCCACAAGTGTGACTCTAGACATGTATTTAAGCAGTCGAGATTGAACATTATGGACGAGTGCTTATAGAAACTGGGTCTGGTCATATATGAAATGGTTAGAAAGAGACCCTGAAGGCAACGGGTGGTCTAACTAATTCCGAACTTCCGTGTTTGGCAAGAGTTACAGATAATGTGCAACAAATGAAATAACCTGCAACGGGTCCCTCGAGATAAATGACATGCACTCTAATGATTCAGTATGCTATACTATGAGATGGACCTTATTACTACACTACACTGGACTGCTCTGGCTTCATCTCCGTGTACGCGTTATGGCAAAAGACAAAGTAAGAAATCTGATGTTGCAAGTCTACTATGCGTTGTGCAGGTCCATCTCGCTTCAGGCTGTATGCGACTATACTCCCCAGCCGCATTTTGGCGCATTAGATATATATTACTTGGAAATATAATTCTTAATGCTGAGGTGCTGTTATTCTAGAGACTGCGGTCTTTGGTAATTAGGTATCAATGCCGTCCCAAACCTCATATACAGTGCACCAGATTCACTAAGACGACTGTGTGAGAGAGGTCTACGAGCACAATCACGTCCTGGGCTTGTACTGTACGAAGGTTGCCTACCGTGTGATTGCCTGGAGCCAATGGATGTTCCTCAGGGGTAAGCGTGCATTAGCATCCCGCCAATCTTGGCCGCATATCGTCGTGGGTTGCCATTTTGAACAGAGGGGGCCTTGATCATCCACTCCCTCAATTGAGCCAAGACGAGCTAACCGTAAAGATGCTGCTGCTTTAACTCTCGAGTAAAGGAGGAACGGTCAAGTGATCAATCCAACAGCACTCAGGGACTCACACCTCTGAGTTGCCATCATCAGAAACGTGCTGAAGGAAGCAATACAAATACAGTCTATGAATCAGGAAGCAACCTTGAATTTGTTTCCCAACTTCCCATCCAACCTTGCCTAAGCGTCTTCGGAGTGTTACACGAAGATTCATAGAGGACCCCCAACTCAAGCGCCGTTTTCAGCATAGGTATTGATCGACGATCCGATATGGCCCCTTTCGACCTCACTTCATATAAAGCCCTATCTTTTGACATCTATGCGACGCTCATCGATTGGGAATCGGGTATTTTCTCGCAGCTCCTTCCACTGCTTACCAGACTCCCCAAGGAGCATTCGTTGTGGAAGGAAAGCCTAGTCGACCTGCGAGGCTTTTTACTCACGCGATATTCTACTCACGAGCATGCTCTGGAAGTTCAGCATCCGGAAGAGAAATATTCCGTGTTGCTGAGCAAGGTCTATGAGCATATCGCTGCGGATCTGGGCGTGGCCGTAACGCACGAAGAAGCCGAGGCGTTTGGAGGAGCCATAGGGCAATGGCCAGCTTTTGCAGATACAGTGGCAGCCATGCAATGCTTGAAAAAGTACTACAAGCTCATTGCACTGAGCAATGTTGATAAGATGTCGTTCGGAAACACTCTCAACAATGGCTTGCAAGGAGTTGAGTTTGACGCCATTTATGTCGCCGAAGACATTGGGACCTACAAGCCAAATCCGAACAACTTCAACTACCTCGTTCAGCATGCCCGTCAGGATTTTGGCATCGAAAAAGCTGAAATATGTCACACCGCGCAGAGCCTGACATTTGACCACATTCCCGTGGCCTCACTGGGCTTCCCGCCCACCGTTTGGATCTCACGCGGGGGTGGCAGCATGGGCATGGGAGACATAGAGGCCGTAAAGGACAAAGTAAACATCGGGGCCATATATGAGACGCTGGGAGACATGGCGGCAGATGTAGAACTGGCTTTTCGCAAGAACAAAGAACAGTGCAACAAGCGCCGAACGGATTGATGAGGTAAAGCAGCGTCTTAGAGTGAAGATAGGGGACATTTCTACATAGCCATATGAATAATGAGTGTTAACCTTTCTATAAAAGTAAGAGGTCTACCCCTAGTTTTTGCTGAACTGCTTTCCAGTCCTTAATCACCAGATCGGGGCTCAAATCACGAGCAATAGCTTCGTGGGCTCTCTCCTGCCATATATGATGAATAATTTCCCCAGCTATGAGGCGATTTCGCATCCCTATCAGGCTCGAGATGGCTAACCATTGTTCGACAATGGCTTGGTCTTCTTCTTCAGTTGCTTCAGTGGCCGCAATGAAGACTGGCCATAGGGATATTGAGCCTCCTCTACTGTGCATAAATGTCAAGGCGTCCGCAAGCACGGATCTGACGAGGTTTCGAACGCCACGTGGAGGAACCCGGAGAACAGCTTGGTGTAGATAGATCAGGGCCGCGGTGCGAAAAAGTCGGAGATGCAGGTTATTCAGGAACTCGAGTAACTTTTCTTCCGGCAGTGATTCGAGAAAGAGGTCACGGTCCGGAATGTCGAGATCCACATGGATAGCAGAGTGAGTCTGTGGCGATAGTTCAGCAAGGTATGCCTGAATCGTGACGCCGAGGTCATCAGGGACGTGGCCTAATGACAGTGTCTCGGCAAGCAGCCTGATTGAAGAAATGGTGCGCAAGACGTCGCAGCTGGCACCTATTGTGTATCCAAAGTTTTGCCAGGACGCAACCCCGTCCAATAGAATGTCTGTGATCGGGGATCGGCCATGGACCTTTGCGTTTCCCGTCTGCGAAATCTCAAACGAGAGAGCGAGGCTCTGGGATATTACCCAAGAGTTCGCTGAGCGATTCCAAGGCTTCTCTTGAACAAATTGGCTGACGAAGCCCCCGACGCCGTCAAAATGATTTCTCCAGGCGATTGAGCCTCGTGCGTTTCCCTGTGAAGTAAGAAAACGGTGAGTTGGCGAGCTGTTAAGGCATCAATAACCATTCCCTACCCACCTCGGAGATCATGAGCGTATACAGGGTCGCAGCGCAGGCATCGTACTCTTCCTCCGTGGAGACGCTCAAGCCCTGCCTCAGGTTTCTTAACGAAGCGCCATAGTGCTTCAGTGCAACGGAGTCTTTGAGCCTCGAAGATGCGCCGTTGTCCCTATGCAGATTGGCTATGTTGAACGCTGACTGAGCAAGAATGGCATGGTATAAGGCACGCGAGGCGGCGGAGGAGCTTCGAAGCGCTGTCGATGGGTAGACAGATTTCCAAGGGTTCTCAGCACCATCCACTGGTATCATCAGAGGGGCAATCCATGTCACGTAGTGGTGGAACAGCATATCCTCTTCCTTGGAGCCTGATTTGCAATTAATGACTGTCGGTTCTAAGGACCGCGCCAGGAAAGTGATGTCTGCGCTCAACGGCGAGCAGGTAAAGCGTGCCTGAGGTGGAGATGAAGGCAGAGATTCTGCGGCGCGAGCGGACGGCGAATCGATGGAGTCATCTGGTTCTGCGCGTATATTCGAAGGACAAGCCCTAAAGACTGTAAAGGGATTGGAGGATCGCGAAGACTTGGAGCTTGCGGCACCGATGTTGTCCACCTCGTCGATCAAGCGTTGTAGACGCCATTCTTCAAGAATCGGCTGGCCGCGCCATGTATGCTCGAAATCCATGCTCCTGCGACAAAATGGCGGGTATGCGCCTGTCTTGGGATCTACCCAGACCAACTCGATGCCGTAGCCTTCGCATTCGACCTTGTGCTTTCTACACGGGTGGCAGGGCAGACCGACGCCATTGCATTTGAAACGCCGCCGACGGCAAGTCCAGCAAGCGGAAAAGGACCTAGTGACTTGCTTGCGTGCTCGAGTCATCGCGTGCGAGATGCAAGCGGTTGGCAAGCAAGCCGTGCAAAAGTCGTGGAGGCGTGACTGAGTAAAGCTCCCGGGCCAGCACAACTGCAAACTTGACTCATCACGTGTACCTTAGGTACATGTAGAAATTTGAGACAGATGGCACAAGGCAATGAACCCTCCGCTGACTTCTCCAAGAACTAACAAATTGCCAACCCCGCTGTCAATCTCTACCTAGGTACGTGCATCCTGCCGGTGCTAGATAGGCATCGCCTTCGAAGACGATTTCGTTCTACAACCAACCTATCAAGCTACGATAGGTAGAGAGGTAGTGCGCTCAAGACAGTATGCACACCGTATGGGCTGTAGAGCAAGGCACATGTACCCAACTAGGTATCTGAGATGCGTGGTCGTGGTCCTTCTGTTGACTACAGCGACCTTGCTCGTCCGCTTACGCCGGCACTTGTAAGAGTCGGGTCTGGCAATTGACAACTTCACACAAATCAAAAAGCGCTCCGTTGGGGCATGCTTACATCTATGGCGTAGACATTGTTGGACATGTAGGCAGATGAACCATGTCATATGGAACCACGTCCTAGTTGGTATGCACCCCAGAGTTTGATGCACCAAGCTTGGGTGAGGAGTATGTCAAGGACCCATAGCCGCAATTGGCTCTTCACCGGCTCTAGGGTATAGAATTATAGAAGTGAGATTTGCAGAACTGTGCATCTGAGCGGTAATGAAGATGGGACAGAATAATCTTCCATGCGGCATCTGCGAAATGTTCCTATACGTGACTGGGCTCTACAACAACATCCACCAGCAATCTACAACTGAGTCTTCTTCTACGAGCTAGAACCTGACGTGTAACATCAGGTTTAGCGTGAGCTATGGCTTGCACTTTGTCTTTTTGTGGTTGGATTTAGATGTGAAAATTATAGTTCTGGATAACATGCCATGAGCTCTCTCGTTTTATTAGGCCAGGCGGGTTTCTCTTCCAGACTACCTAGAGATTACCTAGAGACTACCCTCTTGGAGATATAAATTGTCTCAAATGACGGGCAACACTAAAATGGCCCAGAGAGGAATACTTATTGCCAGCATTACTTCTCACTCTACCTTTGCTGCGCATCTTCAGAACCGGGCCTGGAGCCTGACAGGAAGACTAGATGCAAATAATGGTCCTGGGACTGAAATGTAAGAGCGATTCGATTGAGTGTTTCATGATAACCTGAGAGAGTTATTCTATAGCTCGGCCACCCAAGTCAGTGGCCGCAAGGAGCGGTAAATATAAGTTATATTACAAATGTTATTGTTGGTTCACAGCAATTTGTCTATATACACGCCCGTTATTGCATGGGAGAGGCTTGGCAAACCAGACAAAGCTAGAGAGCCGACAGCATACGAGCAGTGGATGACGTCTTGCAGTTCGATTGATGTTACCGGTGTGAGAATTAACTTACAGAATCGCGTTCTTGTGATTACTTATGACCTCGAGTTATATTTACTTGTCGAGGCTGGTATATTGGTAATAATAATCAGGCTATCTCATGGGCGTAATTCTCGAGTTCCTCTTATTCAGAGGCTGACCAGCCCGCTGTCGATCTGTTCGTGTTGGACTTAGCGCTTATCCTAGCCACGACATACATCATGCAGATAAGATCAAGGGCCTTGCAATTTGGGCTACAAAGCTTTCTATAGGAAGCTATGTGGGAATGTCGGGCGATCGGCCGTTGGACATCTTTGATGCAGTAAGGAAACCCTTGTAAATGTTGAGTCTGGCTGTCAACGGAAGGTTCAGCGTCTATTTGCCTTCCATTTGCAGCTGTATTACTCGACCAGCACTCAAATTGCCTTCGTACTTTGCCATGAACTGCTCCTTGGGCAGCTCATGTTAACGCGACACAGTATGTCTGTTATTCTATCTGCAAGAGAGAGCTCCTACTCAAACCTCTCATCAAGCAGTCTAGTAGTAGCCCAACGCGTCCCCAGGCAACCCATTATTCTTAGAAGGGAGATATAATGCGGACGAGTTGTTGTCCATATACCCGCGTATCGCATCCCTTCTCCTTGTTGCAGACCCCCGGATGCTCGGCACCAAGACAATCCATCCATACCGGCTTTCTGTGATTTCTGGCCTGTTGTAGTATGCATGAAAACCGCATATCGTAGGGGCCAACATCATACTGGCTGCTTCCTCTTTTGTCCCATGCCAACGAGGGGAGACTTGCTCCGTGTTGTCACAGTAAACGGAACAACTTCAAGAAGTAAGCAAGCGTGTCATGAGACTGAAAGCAAGGTAATCACGCCCAGTGTCATAACTTCACCTTCTTGGTAATGATCTTCAGTCTTCAGTTGGGAACACAATTATAAAAGGGAGAGGAAATCCGGCTCGAACAGCAGTCAGTCCAAGCAAATCAATCACTGCCTTCAACAAACACTCAAACAATTCTACAAGCTCCCACACTTTGCAGTTTGCATCATGAAGTTCTTCGCTTTGGGCCTTCTCTTTGCCAGTTCGGCCATGGCCGGACAAATTCTGTTCTGCAACCAACAAGATTGTGGTGGCAGCTGCAGCTTCCAAAGTCCTGCTGGTAATGGTGCCTGCATCCAACTTGGCGGCATCTCGAGTGCCAAGGCGACTCAAGTCGATTCCGGCTGCAGCTGTGAGTTGAACTGTACTACACGATGATATTATCCTTTTCTAACAAGCCCAGTCTCCGTCTATACCGACCCTAACTGCAGCGACTTTGCCACTACAGTTGGCCTTGACAGCTGCGTTGCTGCTCCTATCTTGGGCTCCTACTCTTACGATTGTTAATTCAGGAGCCTGTCACAGTTTGAGACCTTCTCTATGAAGCTAGAGGATGTGATGACAGAAAACGAGGAACCTTGGCCCTATATATAGATCGCTACCTTGTCTATATATATTCACCAATACACTACTTTCCTTCTGACGACCATAGGCCACTGAACTGATATTATCCTGAAGACCGTTACGCCCTCTTTTACCAGCTATCTGTACTCTGATTCCATCCATAATAGTTTGTGTTTACCACGAGGCTAGCATAAGTGATACTGGGTAAGACCTTCGTACTTTAAACAAGCCACGTTATTCTCACATCTCATAAGAAAAAAATGTTTTCAATTCGCTGGTTCAGTGATAGCAAATTCCATACAGTTCTATATCAGACCTTAGCACCTTCATCATGCTTGGAGTCCTTAGAAACTCAATGTGTCAGCTCATTAGCCGTTTGTTATTTGACATTACAGTGGCGTTTCGATTCCCTCTAAGAGCCTAAAGACATGGTAAGATAAGAGAACATGGGAGGAGCCTTGCGCATGAAACATCCAGGCAGAAAGAACTCTAGTCGTATATTCCATCGTGAGATAAACCATACATACACTTTGGCACTTTGGTGAGTAGGGATACATACTTAGTACTTGCTATTAGACTAGGTAAGCAAAGAAGAAGAGAAAGTACAGTCTTCCTCTCTAACCGTACATAAATATGAGCTCTCTAGCCACACCTGGGTTCATGTGATTAAGAACTGGATTGTTGAGATCCTTTCGTCATGCTCTTTTCTCCTGTAATCCCTAGTCCCATACCTCAAACTTCATTAACGTCAAGCTGAAGCTTCCCCTTGTCTGCCTCTTCCACCAACTGGTGCAACCTGTCAGACTTCGGCAGGGTGCTCGACTTCCAAGGCTTAACCCCAGTAGCAAAAAGCTCGTCAATATCTGCAGAGTGGGTTAGTCGTGTATCTTGTCACGATGAAGATGGCACGGCGCTACTGGCAAAGTGACAATTGAGCGTGGGATTCTCACCTTCTAAGCTTCTTCGCTTTGTCTCTGGGAAGAAGAAGAACGCGTGCAAACACGCAACGACGTTGAATGTGCCAAAAATGATGAATGTTTTCCACTGGATATTTTGAAAGGCAGGGGGTGTATAATAGTTATTGGCAAAGCCCAATATCCAGTTAGCAGACGTTGCAATAGATACGGCCTTGCCTCGCAGACGAATGGGATATATCTCAGATGGATAACACCACGATATAGGAGCCCAGGTGAAACTGTATGTTGCAACTAGGAGATAGGTAAACGCAATAACAGCAGCTTTGGCTGACTTTGCATCGTCATTCATCGTCCATGTCACCGCGCTTGACCCATCAAAGCCACCCGGTACATAATGACCATACTGTGCCATGACGCCTGCTGCAGAATACAGCCATATCATCATGAAAAACGCACCTCCAATTAGGGCGGGGCGTCGACCGATGCGATCCAGAAACAGAATGGCCGGTAAAGTGAACACAACGTTGATGATATACTGGACGCTTGACGCGATGAGCTTGACATTGCCAGTAAGACCAGCCATCTGGAAGATGTAGACGATGTAGTATAACAATGCGTTGTTGCCGCTCAGCTGCGTCCAGATATGGACAAAGATTCCATTCGAGATGCGGAGAATGTTGTCACGATGGACTAACTCAGCCCATTTGACTTTGCCTTGCGATTCTGCCACGGCCATTGAGTCCCTAATCTCGGCATATTGAGCTTGCACAATCGGAGCTTGGTGGTTGCCTTGTCCATGAATGCTGGCAAGCACACCCAGAGCATCCTCCCATCTGTCCTGAGAGGCGAGCCAGCGTGGCGATTCAGGGATGAAGAAGAGTGCAGTAAAGAGAACGAGGGCAGGAAACATCTGTACTGCCCACGGCACTCGGAATACCGCCTCTGTCTTGGTGTAAGACGTCCCAAAGGTGATGTAATACATGATGAGGGCCTGGAATTAGTAAGTTCAGAGTTCAACCACTATTGCAACACTCGACGAATATTCGCTTACTCCCCAAGTAATGCTCCATTGTTGAAAACTCAAGATACGACCTCTTGTTTCTGGACGCGATAGCTCAGCTAGAAAGAGTGGCCCAGTAGAAGTGAACATGCCTGCGTCCGAAGTCAGCTTTTCTACACACAGCCGCCTACATCAGCGTGTTTCGCAGATCCGGCGCCCTGGCTTACCAACCGCTCCCCCACAGAGTAGCCTGCCGACTATCAACATTGCAATGTCGATACTGGCCGTACATATAATGGACCCGAGAATGAATATAATGCAACCTGCCATCAAGGTATGCCTGCGCCCAAACCTGTCAACCACAAACATATTGACTAGGCATCCTAGGAAAGAGCCGCCAGAGATGCTGGCAGTAATACCGCCTTGCTGATCAGCTGTTGGACTGTCAAATCTCTCTTTAAATGGCTTTGTGCTAAGGATTGCTGAGAGTGATGATATATCAAAGCCTTGGAGCAGACCTCCGATGACTAGGAAAGCCGTGATAACATAGATGTTGCTAATCTTGTAAGCCATATTGAAGAGAGTTGCCCAAAAAGCAAACGTCAAAAGCCCAAGGAAGAAGAAATTATCATTGTGAAAAGTGCTATTTAGCTGACAGAGGTTAGGATATAATGTCACGGCGAATCAGCACCCTGTCGCCGATATCGCCAAATGATCCGAATTCATGATTCTCCTTGCTCTGTCGAGAAATGCTTCGAAATCAAGACTAACCCTAAAGGAAACAAGAGAAGTGAAATCGCTGCGAGCAAGCGATCCCTGATACGAACAGGCTGAGCACGATGTTCCGAATACTCGTAGTCGTAGTACGACGTCCAGTCATTGCATCTTCGCCATCCTTGTTCCCGCCTTGATACAACAAGCTTATACTACTCCGCATTGCACTGAAAGGCCATAGAGCATGGTCATGGTTAAAGCGGCATGCCGTCGGGATTGTGTTCCTACAGACAGAAGTCGCAACAATTTCCCGGAGGCACTGCCAAAGATAACACTGTCGGCATCAAGCTTCCGTGAAAACCGGGGTTATTTCCGCGCCAGACTTCCTAGGGCTGTCGCGACATACCTAAGGTCTATCACGACATCTGCCGCTGTTCTACAAAGAGACGAATCATAAGGGATTCCATCCAAAAGGGGAATTAGAGAGCGACTTCCGGTGATGTCTCAACCGACGAGCGACCTGCATGCGCAGGTTGAGGTGCGCATCAAGTCTTGGCAGCGCTACAATGAGATAATATCTACCGTCAGCTGCTGGACCTTGTCGGCATCGTGAAGCTTGTCAAGTATCAGGCTGAACAAAGTTAACAAATGCATGTGGCGAACCGCAAAGAAATTCTTGGCAACGGCCCATCGGCACAACTTCAGTCGCTTGGGTCTCGGAGCAGTGAGGGAGGTTGGGAGTACCTGAAGTTGCCATTGCGATGTTGCAAGGTTCGAGCTGTGATATCGCGATAGCGCGACCGTCATATTCCAAAGCAGTCCAAGCAATGCAGACTGAGGCAAAACAACCTATTCTACAGATGAAGCAGGTACTCGTACTGAATACAGAGTACGCAATGGGCAATCGCACGAGGAAGAAAACGGGTTCTGTACATGTTGGCATTCTGAACTTATAGACAGCTACTGTACTACCCAGGCACTAAGAGTATCCAAGAGTATCGGCTACATTACATCAGAGCCTAATTGTCTTCTCTGTAAATGGAATAAGCCTAATTGGTGCTGCAAGTCCATAAGGCTGGCCGCCATAACTGTCCGCATATTGTGATTGCTCCCATGATTGGGTGACATTGACTTGAAGCAACCGGTTTCTCAAAGTTGACGTGACCTCAATTTTGACATCATTTACACCGCGACTCAAGTGAGGTGTGATGTCGACAATTGCATCTGTGACATCAATTGGGCCAGTCCATTCACTGTTAATCCAAAGACGGACAGTGTTAAACACGGGCCCCAGGTCCAGCAAAGCCCCATTGAAGGCGCCTTGGGGCCTCCAAGCGAAGCGAGTTGTGTACGTACCAATTCCAGACGTGTTTTCGAGGCCGGTGATGTTGTACCACGGAACAAGCTTATCAAGCTTCAAAGTGTGGTACTGGTATGTAGAGGTGTAATTGTGAAATTTGTCCGGGTTGGGAAGCCAATCTTGAATCGTGACATCCCATGGACCAAGTTCCAACACAGTTGATTGCTCGCCGAGGCCTCTCAGTATGAATTCTCGGCCATCGCTCAAGATGATCTGCTTGTCTCCTGTCGAACAAGAACGAGCGATAATGGAGTGACTGCTTGCAGCGTAGCTCAGATACTCGACATTTGACTTGGCGACGTGCACGTCTGGCGCGGGAACGTTGGTGAAGAACCCATGGGGAGCAAATGCTAATATGGTAGATTGGTTTGACCGAAGATCGATCCAGATATTGAATCTGTCTCCAGATGTTGTATAATTGACCACCGGGGTGATGGCACCCGTCCAAGCATCTAAGGTATACGGAACTCCCTTTCCTCTGATGGAAGCTTCCGTGGCGTGATCCTCGTAGATGTCCGAGTTGTATACCCAGTAGTAGTCCACATGGTTGTCCTTGTCAATCCTGTGCACATACAAGATGGGGGCTGGAGCAATGTTTTTAGCTGCGGGCTCCACGTTTAATGCCGCCAAAGCGTCAACGACTTCGTTCTCCGACTGTAACGTTCTGACCGAGGGATGTTTGAGCAGCTCCTGAATGCCTTGTCTCACACGCTGGTCGCATGAGTCGCAGTAGTATGGCGTTGTCTCAGGCACACCGCCGACGAAAAGTATGGGAAATCCGTGGCTGGCATACTCTTGGAATTTATCAAGAGCTGCGGAAGTAATGTTTGTTGAATTGTCCACAATGAAAGCGGAAAACCCTGGACCGCTCTCTGCCAGCAATCCATTTGTGATAACTGCGTTATCCTGAAGAAGCGAGATGTGTTAGCATCGAAGAGACATGCATCCGATTGGGGGGGATTCATACCAATTTCAGCAGCGAGGGGCTCACAGAAACGTAAGAATACCCGGCATTCTGCAGTGACTGATCCCCGAATACGGTTTCTCCCATATTGTAGTGCTTGATGTCGACCGAGAGATACTTGTGACGGTATATGCCAATATCTACTCTCGGGATACCAGACTGGAGGATCAGCTGTGTCCTCGCAATCCAGTCGCCCATCTCCTTGACGTGCGACCAACTGGGCTGTCTGGGGCCCCACATCTCCGAATACAACCATTCGAAGGTGGTAAGGCCAGGCCATTCGACTTCTGGCCGAAGCCCAGAGTAAGGGAAGCCATGAGTGACGATGCGGTTGACGCCGCCCGCGTAATTGATCTTGCAGTCATTGAGGATGACGGGCCAGGTGATTGCGTACGATTCATAACGGTGCGCCCCGAGCTCGCTGGAAAACATCTGCTTCTTGCCCATCATGGCACCGCCACCCATGGCGCGGAAGGCATCGATCACACCATCAAAATAGTTCGACTCCGTCTCAGGCGCGTCAATGTGTGCGGCTGCCGAGTTCATGTCCCATGGCGGCGCTGCGTTTGGCGCAGTCGCATAAGGCTGCAGGCTTCCTTGGAGGCCCCATTTGCTTGTCCACTTGGAGAGACCGTCTAGGTGATACCGCTCATACATTTCCTGAAGACACTGGTAATAGTCATTGCGTAACTTCCAGCTGATGTCCGTTCCGTTGGCATGGCTGTTGAAAGCGTAGTAGAAGTAACCATTTGCGAGTGTGCTGGGTGGAAGTCCATTCGTCCCAAAGAGCGCCGGCAAAGCCGGAGTAATATCGTAACCCCGTGTCTTGCGAAAGTACGAGCGTAGCTCATCAGTCCAGAACAGCGTTGCACGGAATTCTGTCGAGTCCTCCCACGCATACAGCCCGAGCTGTTTCAAGAGATCGCCGTTCTCGCCATTCATCACATACTCTTCAGTAAAGCTCGTCCAGAGATCCGTCCCTTCTTGGCTGAAGTGATCAATGACATAGGCAAACCAAGACGCCGGGTTCCGAGCATCAGTTGCATTGTTGAACGCGCCCTGAGCAGCAAGGTAGCCAGTCCGGCGCTGGTAGAAGGCGAATAGGACGTAGCTGTTTCCGTCAGATGGCGCGGTATAGTGCAGTTTGCCGTCTATGATTGTGTCTGTGACGTCGATAACACTGTCGAAGTCGAGCTGAACTACTCGAGGATCTTGGGAGGGCACTTGAAGACCGTTAGAGGCAACTGTAGTGAGAACACAAGCTTGGAAAAATGCAGGGTCGTTCTCATTTGTTCTGACTCACCTTTGCTTTTGCGCGCAACGACAGCAGCGACGAATTTGTTTGTGAAGTTGGTAAAGGGAGCAACAAAATCCGGCTTGTTCGCATAGCCAGCATCTGTTCGGCCAGGAGGGGGAACATCACCGTTATAAACTTGTCCTGAGGCCAAGGCTGCACTACCATATGCTAACTCGGTATTCATTCCAGGAGAGTCAGGATTCAGGATTGGGATCGAGGCGCCCTGCGTTGGCCCCAAGGCAAAGTCCACAAGAAGGCCCAAGTCTTTGGAAGCTCTCAACATGGTGTTGAACTTTTGGCGCCATTTCTCGCCTCCATAACCATATATGGCCGGATCAACTACAGCCGGCTCGATGCCATAGTTTTCCAAGCAGATGATCTCAACCCCGCCCCATCCTGCCTCCTTGATTTGCTGCAAATCTGCGTATAAGACATTGTCGTCCACATCAGCATCTGGAACCCAGTAGCGAAATGCTGGCCGAGCCAAGCCCTTAGGATCAGCAAACTCAGAAGGAATGTTGTAGTTGATCCATGGAGCTGGACGACTACCGAATCCTGAGTTCTTGCCGGCAGTTGTCGCAGTGTTTCCGACAACCACAAGGCCAGACACCAACAACAATGACAACCTCATGTCAACCTGAATCCCTCTCAAAACAAATCAAATGTTGCACGAGAAAGTACTCTGCTCTTGGCATATCAGTGACGGACAAGCGCATAGGCACTGGCCGCTATGTAAGACAATTGGTGCGAACAACCTCCGTAGGGTAGTTTGCTTCATGCGACACAACACTGCCATGTGCGTTGACACAATGGAAATTGAGTGAAAATCACATCATCGCAACCCTGCATCGAGTCTTCAACATTAGTGCCGTTTACAACTTCTCGCTATCGGGCCAAAGTGCGGGTTAAATCACACCGAAGGCAAAAGCGTGAGATCATCTCCACAACTAACCGGGTTGAGCGGAGGAGATAATCTCTTGCCGCTTTATGGATGTATCACCTCTTTGTATCGCGACAGGCTACAGCATAGATGAACACGACTGCCCTGGATCAACATAACTTGCTTGTACTGATTGCTGCGACGCTGAGGAATGCCTCGTTGAGCTCCCAAGGTTGCCAATCTTGCAACAATTCCCCACACAATGGTAACGTACCACGACACTGTCTTGTCTCGTCTCATCTCTAACAGGCAGGGCCATCGCGTAGTCTCCAAAGCCATTGGTGGGCATCCTGCGACATTCACCCTCTTCGTTTAGCCAAAAGACATGGTTCCCCCATGTGAAAGATACCTTACGAAGGAGAAACAATATTGCTGGCGGGCCGATGAAGAGTTCCACCACCGTCATGACGCGGTGAACGTGCATGTATCATTGTGGAAACAATCTCCGATTATCGGTAAGAGCAAGGAGGGACATGGGAATGTTCTTGAGTTGGGGAAGGCAGTCTCCCGACCACAGTGTCATCCCAATGTTATATAGCACGAGACACTGGTAGTTCCCATCAGATGTAACAGGTCAGATTGGTTTTGACATTTCAGGCTTGAACCGCCATCATGAAGTTTTCTTCTTATGGACTGTGGGCCTTGGCAACCGTCTTGGTGGCAGATGCACACAATCTGCCGTCTCCAGAACACACGTGTGTGATCCCTGCTTCGAAAGATGGGAGTGACGATTCGCCTGCGATCCGCAAGGCGTTTGACAAGTGTGGCAAGAATGGCAAAGTTGTGTTCCAGAAAGACACAACATACAGTATCCAGACCGCCTTGCAGCTGCACAACCTGAAGAATGTTGAAGTGGACATGTTTGGCACTCTTGAGGTATGGATTCGCTAAGGTCACAAACTGGTGGTCGTAGTTGTATTGACCGATTACAGTATTCAACAGATGTCCGGTATTGGATCCTTCATGGGTCCTACTATTACTTTCAGAATATTTCTATTGCCATGGAATTCTCTGGTGAAAACATTGTAATTGACGGACATGGCTCTGGCACGATTAATGGCCAGGGCCAAGTGTGGTATGATCTGGCCCTCGGTGTTGGTGGGCTATACGGGCGTCCTATTCCATTCTGTTTACGAAATGTCAAGAATGCAGTTGCGAAGAACTTCAAGATCTTACAATCCGGTAAATGGTAACTTACCTGGTCCACGCCCATTTGCACCATTCCATAAGCTAATTTACCTATAGGAACTTTGTTATGGTGGAATCTCAAAACGTCCTTGTAGACAATATATATTTGTCATCCACTTCCGATGACTTCCAGGTAAACATTTCACATAACGGACTGTTCTACAGCATCATACTAAGGATATCACACAGGCGAATCCAGGCAACCTTGGTAATACGGATGGATTTGACACCATTAATAGCAACAACATTACCATCCAGGTTTGCATGAGGAACCCGTGAGACAGTTCAAACAATAACTGACGTTCCTTCACACTAGAACAGCTGGGCAAATGTTGGTGACGATTGTGTCAGCTTCAAGCCTGGCTCTACGAATATGCACGTCAAGAATTTGACGTGCTATAACAGCGCAGGCATTGCAATTGGCAGCCTTGGCCAATATGAAGGGGTGCGCGATGTGGTTGAGAATATTACAGCAGAAGATATTTCGGTACGGTCTACACCCTTCGGATAGATAAGGTACAGCCAAGAAATAACTGACATGCCGCACAGCTTTACGGAAGCCGCAATGGAGCCTATATCAAGACTTATGTCGGCAAGCGAACGTACTGGCCTCCGCAAGGTGGCGGTGGCGGGAATGGCTATGTCCGCAATGTTGGTATGTCTGCCGGCACTTCTCTCTCTACCTACTTGAAAATTTCTCGTACTCTTTCCTTATCCTGACTACATCTACCAGTCTTCAAGAATTTCCACATTGAAAACATTACAGCGTCACCTGTCCTGATCCAACAATGCACCCATTGGGCAGGGTACAACGTGCCAGCGTGTGTTGATACACCGCCCACAGGCTTCTTTTCTAATATATCGTGGTCCAACTTCACCGGGTACATGAACGAAAAGGTCGGGACAAAAGCGATCAGCTGGACCTGTTCCCCTCTTGCCACATGCGAAGGATTTTCGTTCAAAGACATCAACGTCAAGTCGGCAAATGGCACAGACGGGACACATAGCTGCACCAACGTTGTCGGGTACGATTCAAACTGTCATATCAAATCGTGAACGGACCTATAGGGAGACTGTATACACATAGCGTCGACTATAATATCTTGAGGCAGCCTATCCTTAAGCCTTGGGGAGGACGTAACCGTCTTCCAGTTCTTCTCTCCTGTAGTCATCGTCAGTATAGTAACATAAAAATATCATGGTAGCAGATCACTTACAGGAATACTCCAAACTCAGCGACATATGCCAACCAGTATTTGACGAGCTCATTGAGAATTTCCGGTTTCTCTTCTGCCAGATCGTGAATCTCGCCAATGTCTTTGTCCATGTCATACAATTGCCACTTCTCAGGGCCTTTGGGCTTGGGGATAAACACAGCCTTCCAGTTTCCCTTGCGGATTGCTTGATGAAAGAAGAGTTCCCAACCGGTAACGTGGTCTTCGTCGTGCACGCGGGGTGTTTCGCCCCGCAGGTGCGGGAGCCAGGACTTGCCCTTTACCGGAACAACTTCTCGCCCTCGAAAGTTTGGTCCAGGTTGTGGCACCCCTGCCAGGTCCAGGATGGTCGGAAGAATGTCCATAACCGTCGTGAACGAATCGGTGATGCGCCCATTTGGCGACTGGGCAAGTCGTGGGTAATGGATAATGGCGGGGCAGCGAATGCCGCCTTCTGTGACATAGCCCTTGTGCATCCTGCAAGGCGCTGTCGAAGCTTGCGCCCACTGAGGGCCATACCAGATAAACGAGTCGCGGTTACCGAGATTCTCGTAGTCGTTGTTGTAGTGTTTGTCAATGGACTTCTTGATGACGTCTCCCGTCATGGGGATTGCCTCAACGATCGCTCCCTCGGCTCCGTTGTCGGACATGAAGATGACAAACGTGTTGTCCCACTCGCCAATGTCCTTGATCTTGGCAATCACTTTGCCGATGTTCACATCCATTCTGTCCACCATGCCTGCAAACACCTCCATAGTTTTCGCCGACCAAGCCCTCTCTTCGGCTGACATTGCTTTCCACTCTTTCGTCGACGCAATGACTGGGTGAGCTTCGACATCATTTGGAAGGAGGCCGAGCTCGATTTGTCGTTGCAGTCGTGTTTCCCGGAGAACATCTGGGCCGGCATCATATTTCCCTTTGTACTTTGTGACGTTGGATTCCGGCGCTTGCAGAGGCCAGTGTGGCGCGGTGAATGGGAGAAATGCGAAAAACGGCTTCTCTTTGAGAGTCGCGCTGTCTTCTCTCTCATGGAGAAAGTCGACGAGTTTCCGCGAAAAGTGATCTGAAGAGTAAAAGTCTTCGGGAAAGTCCTTTGTCTCGACTCTTTGATCATCCTCGTAATAGAGACTCGCCCAATGAGCGAACACAGGAGTGCCATCAGGATGCTTCGGCTCGTAGGCGTAGTGACTTGAGCCACCAGGTAGAAGCGCGAACGAACGATCGAAACCTCGGGCATGTGGCGTTCGCTCCTTTGTCAGACCAAGATGCCATTTACCACTCATACAAGTGTAGTATCCCGCGTCTTGAAGGATCTCGGGCAGAGCCGCAACGCGGAAATTGAGATATCCTTCGTAGCCTGGCCGTCCAGACCATGGGACCGGCGGATCACGCCCACGACCCCAGTACTCCATCTGGCCAAGACCGGCAATGTGATTGTCAGTACCAGATAGAAGCATTGATCGCGTGGGAGAGCACATCGAAGCCGTGTGGAAGTTGGTCATGCGCACACCAGAGGGTCCGTAAGCCAAAGCATCGAGATTTGGCGTCTGGATCTCCCCACCAAAAGCGCCGACATCTGAGAAGCCAAGATCGTCAGCAACAAGAAGGAGGAAGTTGGGTGGTTTCGGAGGAGCCATCCTTGGGTTTGCGAAGGTATGCGCCTGGAAAATTAAGATGTCAGGTTTAAGTGGCATAAAGCAGCAGAGAAAAAGAGGTAAAGATTACTATTTTATAATAAACTAGTGTCTTATACCTTAGTATAGAATAAGAGTATTACTGCCTAAGTAGTGCTTTTCTGCTATTTAAGCAGTATTCTTACTATACTAGACTAAAAACAGCTATAGTTTATATAGGCTAGCAGGCTATACTAAAAAATAATATAAAGTCTTAGCATTTAAAATAGTATATATAAAAAGTCTAGGTATAATTAATATATACTATATATAAAAAAATAAAGCTATTATAAGATTTTATATACTTATTTATATTATTAAAATAACTTTAATAACTTTCTTTATACTATTATTATTATTAATAATAATAAGCTATTAGTAAAAGTATTATAAAAAGCACTACTATACTAGTTTTTTATTTTTTAGCTTTAGCTATAATTATAGCTATAGCTATAGCTATTATAACCTTAGCTTATTTTATTTTATAAAAAGTAGTATAATTTTATAATTTAAGTAAAAAGTATAATATACTTTTTATAATAAAATAGGGGAAGCTAGTTAGGTAGGCAGCAGTAATAGTAAGTGGTTATATTTAGACTAAAGCTTAAAGAGCTTAAAGGTAAGAAGGTGCAGCACACCACACTTATATAAGATAGAATTAAGACTGATTTTATATAACCTTAGTGCGCTAAGGCACTAGCTAATTAAAGGCGCAGGTTAGGCCTATGCCTAAGCGCTAAAGTTTCCTTATATAAAAGGAGGGTAAGGCTGCTATAATAAGGCTATAATTAACGCCTAGATCTTATTATAACTATCCTCCCTTTTTATAGTAACTTATCCTAATTGCTGCTTCTTTCTTTAACCCCTTTATTCTTAAAACCCTAGGGAATCCCTGCTGTTAAAATACTATCTTACTCTCTGCTTTTTTCTTATAGTATTAGCCCTTAAGGTTTATACTACTATATTAGTTATAATATTTACTCTTTTTATTTACCTCTACCCCTATTTATTAAATTAGGGTAGACTTATAAGGCATTTAGCCTTAAAAATAAAAGGGCTTATGCCTTCCTTCCTTACTTCTTTTTTATTTTAGCCCTTTATTTCTCTTCTTTTACTACTATAGCTAATAATAAGTTAAGGAGAATAATAATATATATTACTTAAATAGGCAATATAGTAAAACAGGGAAGTTATCCTTACCCTGCCTTAGCCTATTTCCTCTAGTATATATACTGCCTTTAGTCCTTTTATATTAAAGATATTACTAGTTTTTAAAATAATTTTAATTTTATTATTTTTACTAATATAAATTATAAGTTTATTAATTTTAACTCCTTCTGCTATATTATATATAATATTAAAGGCAAATACTATTTACTATAAGTTTTTTAAAGCTTCCTTTTTTATTCCCTGCTAACTAATTCTAGTCTTTTTAGTCTTTTTCTTAATACTATTACTTATTTAGGCAAGTGGCTTATTTACTTATAAAAGTAGTATAAGTTAAGGAATCCTAATATAAATGCTTAAGCAGAGGCAGGGGATATAATACTAATACTTTTTTTATAAGCCCTTTATTAAAAATTTATAGCTATTTTTATTAACTTATAGCTTGCCTTTAACTAGCTAAATTAGGCTTATTACACTAAGTATAGTTTAATAGATTTATAGTATACTAACTTAAAGCCTACTACTAACTATATTTAGCTAGTAGTGGCTTATTATTAGCTTACCCTTTTTAAGTTCCCTTAGCTATTACCTTATACTCTCCCTTTAATATAGCATCCCTTTCTTTCTAATAGTTTTCTTTACTAACCCTGCTTTAAATAAGAGTTATAGTAAAGTAGTAAGGGGCTATAGTATTAGCTAAGGATATAAAAGTATAAGAGAAATACTACTAGTATCTCTAGCTTCTCCTATTTTATAAGAAGTAGTATAATCTTATAGTTTAAGTAGAAAGTATAGTACACTTTTAGTATAAGGCTAAAAATACAGGGGGTAAATTATATAAGGTAGATTATATTAAAGGATTCTACTACTTTAATTAGTTAGATATATTATATAAGTATAATCTGTAAATTAAAAAGGCTAGGCTATAATTTATAAATTAAAAAGGCTAGTATGCCTCTGCTTTATATTATTTATAAATTAAAAAGGCTAGTATGCCTTTACTTTATACTATCTGCAGATTAAAAAGGCTAGTATCCCTCTACTTTATACTATCTGCAGTTTAAAAAGGCTAGTATCCCTCTGCTTTATACTATCTGCAGTTTAAAAAGGCTAGGCTATAATCTGCAGATTAAAAAGGCTAATATGCCTCTGCTTTATACTATCTGCAGTTTAAAAAGGCTAGGCTATAATTTATAAATTAAAAAGGCTAATATGCCTCTACTTTATATAATCTATAGTTTAAAAAGGCTAGTATGCCTTTACTTTATACTATCTGCAGTTTAAAAAGGCTAGGCTATAATCTATAAATTAAAAAGGCTAGTATGCCTTTACTTTATACTATTTATAAATTAAAAAGGCTAGTATGCCTTTACTTTATACTATTTATAAATTAAAAAGGCTAGTATACCTTTACTTTATACTAACTGTAAATTAAAAAGGCTAGGCCTCTGCTTTATATAATTTATAAATTAAAAAGGCTAGTATGCCTTTACTTTATATAACCTGCAGATTAAAAAGGCTAAACCTATACTTTATATAATTTATAAATTAAAAAGGCAGTAAATATTAGCTTTTAACTTTACTTATAATATTAAGAGTTATTAACTTAGTCTAGGTCTTATATATTATAATACTGTTTTTATTATTCTTATTAAAAATAACCTAAATATACTAATTTAGCAATACCCTTTAAGGCTAGCCTTTAAATAAATAAAACTGTTAATATTACTATTAGTAATAGACTTAAAAAATGCACTACTTTAAGTAATATTAGTACTATTAGTAAAATAAAAGCTATTAAAGTAAAGAAGGTAATAGTATTAAAGGGCCTAGTGTTTAAGACTATAGTGCCTATAGGCATTTATAAGAGCCCTTAGCTAACTATAGGTTAAATAGCTTTAAGTAATAAGAAGCTTAAGAAGCTAGAGATAAAAAAGTTAGAAGCTAGCACTATTAGGCCTAAGAGGAAAATTCCTATAACTCCTGCTAAAGAGGAAGTTATACTTAAAGTAGCAGAACTAGCTTATAAAAAGGCCTATTTTAAAGCTAAGAAGCATATAAGCATTAAAGTTATTAATGCTAAGAATAAGGCTTCTGCACTTACTATTATTAAATCTGCGCTTATTAAGTCTATACTTATTAAGTTTACTTTTATTAAGTCTGCTCTTACTAAAGCTGCCTTAGCTAAAACTGCTCTGCCTTAGCTAGATTTTAAAAAGGCTATAAAGGCTAAACTACTAGCTAATATTAAAAGCTTTAATAAGGAGGACTGTTTAAAGTTAAAATAACCCTAGACTATATTTATATAATAAGCTTTCTTTTTAATAGGCTAATATAAATATTAAGGTTTTTTCCTTTATCCTAAGTATAAAAAGGTATTAGTAAATAGCACTAGTAGCTAGCTATTTAAAGTAATAAATATATATAAATATATATAAATATATATAAGAATATATAAATATATATATAAATATATAAATATATATAGAAATATATAAATATATATAGAAATATATAAATATATATAAAAATATATAAATATATATAAAAATATATAAATATATATAAAAATATATAGATATATATAGATATATATAGAAATATATAAATATATATAGATTTATATAAATATATAAATGTATATAGATATATTAATATATAATAAGGAATTAAACTTAGGGTTAGGGTCAGGGTCAGGGTTAGGGTTAGGGTTAGGGTTAGGGTTAGGGTT
>JAINEY010000009.1:0-89878 GCA_020002365.1 Trichoderma gracile
CTCAGCCTGCAAGGCGAGGCTGGCGGGGAGAAAAATGATGCAACAGGAGACCAGACCTGTGCGTGAGCCAATCCCAGTAGCTCTGCCAGAAGGAAAAGGCTACCGAGCAGCAAAAAAAAGAGGCGGCAGAAAAACAACAAAAAGCTCGACGCGACTAGAAGCTATGGAGCTGGACAAGGCAATCGCATCACACAATTCACCTGGACTCCCCCAGTCACCTGAGAAGAAATGCGTGAGAAAAAGTCAATGTTGCGCCTTTGCCCAGAAATGCCTAGCGCAGACATAGCTTGCAACACAAGCAGTAGCATTCTCTGGGTACATTGCAAATACCAGCGCTAGCGGCAGCAGCATTTTCTCTCTCTTTTTCCCCCCTCCCACATTGTGGCGCTCAATTCTGAGTGGTCCAGCCCGTGGTACCTAGTTTTACCGCACTTTCGCAGCGCCCAGCTGGTACCCACACGGGCGTGCACGCGCCTGGCCTCGCTCGCGCCACCCCTTCCTGCTCCAGGCCAAATCAGTAATCCACCGGCCGCCAACGCGTGCCAGCTACAAAGCCCAGCTCGTCCCCAAGAACGTCGTTCCCGCACCCATTCACTTTTCCCATCATCACCCGCTGCCAGCCCGCCCTTCTGACATTCTGCATCATCAACACTCAACCTCTTTTCCAGCTTTGAAATCAATTTGAAATCACCGTTATTTCCAAGATGCCTCCCAAAGCCGCCGACAAGAAGCCCGCCGCCAAGGCTCCCTCAACCGCCAGCAAGGCGCCCGAGAAGAAGGACGCCGGCAAGAAGACTGCCGCCTCTGGCGACAAGAAGAAGCGGTCAAAGACTCGCAAGGAGACCTACAGCTCCTACATCTACAAGGGTAAGTCAAAACAACATGGAGTTTCCAATCTCCTTTTCTATCCAAACCTCTTTTACCCATTCCACACTTTGGGCCTTTTCTATTTTGTTGTGCACTCGATTCTGACTTTGATATGCAGTCCTCAAGCAGGTCCACCCCGACACTGGTATCTCCAACCGTGCCATGTCCATCCTCAACTCTTTCGTCAACGGTAAGCTTTGATCGCGTCTAACGCCCTTTTCAATTTTAGTTTCACGCTTTTCTGACTCTGAATCCAGACATCTTCGAGCGCGTTGCCACCGAGGCTTCCAAGCTGGCCGCCTACAACAAGAAGTCCACAATCTCTTCCCGAGAGATCCAGACATCCGTCCGACTGATCCTGCCGGGTGAGCTGGCCAAGCACGCCGTCTCTGAGGGCACCAAGGCCGTCACCAAGTACTCCTCATCCACGAAATAAGAGGGTTTCATGACGACTGGGTTCTGATTTCACATCTGAAAACTTGGGTTTTGTTTGCGTGACTTTAGTGTCTTTACTCGAGACGATGGGTGACTGTGTTTCGCCTTTGGGATCTCTTAATGCGTTACGGATGGTTTGCTTTATGGGGGCAATGTCTTCACGGTCAATGGGGTTCGCGGTTGTACAATAGCTATCGAGGATATCTCGAAGCAATGGTTTCTGCACATTATGCTATTTTATTTTCCTCTGCATCAACAATCACAGAATCTTCTAAAAACCTTTGCCTTGTCCATGCTCGCTCTATTACTCCTGCCCGAGGCCCGCACGCGATTTCTTCATCGTTTGACTCACAGGATGCAGAATACTCCCTGATTGTCGCTGGCGCCCAGAGGCGTCCCGGTACTCCAGCCCATCTTCTCCATCATGGCTCGGCCTCGATTTTCCAGTTCCCAGCTCTGGCGCCGACGCGCCGATGACTTCGCCCTCGTGGTAGTCAAAGCGCCGCCGCCAGGTCGACCTCCTGGCTTTGGTCCCTTTGACCCCTTGGGCCCCTTTGCTCCCTTTTGACCCTGCCTGTTTTCCTGCTATCCGCCTTGAATGGTGGTTGGCGGCCGAATCTCCTCTTGATCTTCACAGCGACCTGCTCAAATTCTTGCTCGTTGTAATATGACGTATTCTTCGTCCTGTATAGCACTGGCCTCACGCTGGTCGCCGCCTCCAATCGACTTGGACTTGATACCAAGCTTGTGCGACAACTCATGGACGCCCTTTCTCGTGTGCGGATCCATCGGTGGCAGAGACAAGCTGTGAAACGGTGAGTCGAATGGACAAAAGGTCACTTTGCTGCGGTCAGAGTATACGTACGTTTCTTGGGATCCTGCGAGGAAGGCCTTGACCTCGTCGATAACCTGGCTCATGGTGATGCCTGTCGAATACTTCGCTCGCAGGTCCACCTGTCCCCTGCTTGCCAAAAGCAGTCCCTTTGCCCGCAACTCTTCCTCTCCCTCTTGCGCTCGGCCTTCTTGTGCCGATCATTATTGTATGCAGTTCGGAGAGTTTCCTCGAGATCCGAATCAAGACCTTCTGTAGAGAAGGGCAGGCGTCCTCCTTGCCCTTCTTGCGCCTCACGCTGGGCCTTTCCCAGTCCATCACATCGAACCCATTGTGCTCCTCAAGGATATCATCATCTTCCAGCTCACTAGGGCAAGAAACATCAAGGAGTCCATCGAACACATCCGGATCGATGGCGTCATCGTCATCAGTATCATCATCAGCCTCATCGACGGTCTTCGGGCCGGCAGTAGCTGCTGGAAGTCCGTCGCCGTCTTCGCTGTTGTCATCTTCTTCATCGTCATCCCCGAGACCCTCAAACATCTCGCCATTTTCGCGCATGTTGGCGATATAGTCAGCGAGCATAGCGTCTTCTTCCGAATCTTTGCCCCGACCTCGTCGCCCACGTGCTTTGCCCCGTTTCCTTCTTGGCCACAATAGATGGTCAGAATCATCCTCACTACCCTCTGCAGGACGGATGGGTAGCTGTTTGGGGGCTGCGTCGGGAGCAGCCGAGATCTGCTTTTCCACCGCCTTTATCTCGGTCTCTATGGTGGTGAGTGTGATGCCGGGGGTCTGCGTCTTGGTCTTCATGGCGTTTCGACCCTTGAAAATGATGACCTCATCGCTGGAACCGGTATTATCCGTCTCAGGGTGGTCATTGGTGTTCTCTTGGGGGGCTGCTTCTGCTTGTGCGAGATCTTCAGATCCTGTTCCTCCAGGTGTTACTCCTTCAAGTTTATCTTTCTCCGAGGTTGTTCCTTGAACAGTCGTTGGCTCTGATGTCGCTTCTTTATCTGACTCGCCATTCTTTGCTTCCATAGGTGATGTTCGGTCAGCTGTTAGATCCACAGGGTTCTTTCCTTTCCAGATCTTGATCCAACATGTTTTGGCTCTTCAGCTGTCGGAATCACAGGTTTGGGTTCTTTAGACGTTGACTCGATAGGGGTTGGTTCTTCGAACATGGAGTCCACATGCTTCCTTTCTTCAGATGCTGGTCCAGCAGGTTGAATTTCCGGAGATACCGATTCAGCAGGCCTTGTCTCTGCAGGTGCTTCTTCAGATGTTGCTCCAACTGGTGCTGCCTCGTTGGGCGGTGCTTCTCGAGGCGTTTCTCCTTCGGGTGCTGCTTCCTCTGTTACTCCATTGGTGCTAGATGCATCCTTTGCCTCCTCGTCCTGCGGCGTAAGCGCGCTGCAATGGATCATGAGAACCGGAGCTGACGAAGACGACAGGTCTCTTTCGAAGCTGCACGGTACTGCTCCATTCGTGGTGTGATGAAGTCTGACGAGCTTCTTCCTCCAACGTGAAGCCTGATGGTAGTAAAAAATGGTCAGTCATATATTCACATGATCCCACAAGATATCGCTGGGAAGCAGTACCGCGAAACGTCACGTCGTTCCTTAGGCTGGGGCTGCCAAAGTTCTGGCCCCGGCGAGGCGACTGGTTCCAGCCATTACGCTGCTTTTGAAGCGGCACGATTGCGTCCCCATGCTGCCTGGAAGCGTTGACTTCTGCAGTATTACGATGGCAATATTCTTGATGATGGGTTTCCTTGAATATGTGATCCTGGCTGGTTGCTGAATCGATATCCTGGTAAAGGGACTAGTGAATGGTTGGGCAGTGACTACCAGCATGAATCGTAGGTGTAACCGCATATTAATAGACCTGCCAAATTGCTTATCTAAGGGGCGACTTCAAGGTTGTTGAGCCTGGATTATCTAATAAAGCCTCCTCAACCAAAAAAACTGCCCGCAAGCCTCAAAACTCTAAGATACATTGCCCTGCCCTTTTTCAACTGGAAAGCAAAGATAAAGAATGCCATGGCTGTTTTATGCATTTGAGCCACATAACAAGGTTCTCTAAGATACCTGAGCAGAGTAGGTTTAGTAACTGGTAGATGGCAAGCATCAAGATACCGCGACTTGCTTCGCTTGTAATTCGGAGAAGCCCATTTGTCGGTAATCAACTAGGTAGCATCCACTTGCTACTCTATCAGGACTAGCGCAGCGTTCTCATGTGGCGCTCCTCCAACCTATTTCGAACCTCACGGCTTGTATGATCTTTGGTGGGCAGGGACAAATCGGCAGCCTCACCAACGATCCCGAATTGGCCAGCTCAAGGACCTCACCAGTCGCTCCCTGCTGTGAATTCGGCCACCATGGTGCTCTCTACACTCTCTCGAGGGGCTCTCCGCAGCTCCGTCGCCGCCAGCGCCGGCGGCAAGCGATCCCTATCCGACGTAGCAATCACACGCACTGGCAAAACCATTCTGCGAGTCCAGGGCGGCCGGTAAGCCACGCACGCAACTGATGCTGGGAGACGAAGTCAATTAACATGCTGTCTTAGGTCCTCGCTTGGAGGTACGGTCAACGCAGTCCACGATCGAGGATAGAAGGCTAACGGCCGGTGTAGGTCACACTGCGACGGTGTTCGGCGCGACGGGTCAATTGGGCCGGTATATCGTGAACCGCCTTGGTATGTCTCTGGGGATGGAAGGATTGACGCGCATACCGTGTTCGTGCTGTCGCTAACTACCCCGTTACAGCCCGCCAAGGATGCACCGTTGTCGTCCCTTTCCGCGAAGAAATGACGAAGCGACACTTGAAGCTCACTGGAGATCTCGGCCGCGTTATTTTCATTGTATGTCTGGCCCAGACACCTCGGACGGCCTGATTCTAATATGCTCGCAGGAGTACGATCTTCGCAACACTGCTTCCATTGAAGCCAGCGTCAGGCACTCGGATGTCGTGTACAACCTGGTTGGCAGAGACTATCCTACCAAGTAGGCCCACCGTGGACAATCTCTCACCCTCAACGTCATGCTGAACCTTTGCAGGAACTTTACGCTGGAGGATGTGCACGTCGAAGGCACTGAGCGCATTGCCGAGGCTGTTGCCAAGTACGATGTTGATCGTTATATCCACGTCTCGTCTCACAACGCCAACCCCAACTCGACCTCTGAGTTCTTTGCGACAAAGGTATGCTGCTCGCGTATAGCTCAGTGAAGACGGAACTGACCTTGCCAATCTCAGGGACGAGGAGAGCTCGTTGCCAGAAGCATCTTCCCGGAGACCACCATTGTCCGACCAGCCCCCATCTTCGGATTCGAGGACAACCTTCTGCTGAAGCTCGCCTCCGTTCTGAACCTCTTTACCGCCAACAACATGCAACAGAAGTTCTGGCCAGTCCACGTAAGCACTTCCGAGCTTTGCGCTATGAGATGATTCTGTAACCATACTGACGAATATCGCAGTCCATCGACGTCGGCGCTGCTCTGGAGAAGATGCTGTATGACGACTCCACGGCTGGCAAGACTTTCGAGCTGTACGGACCTAAGCAGTACAGCTTGGCAGAGGTTGCGGCCTTGGTGGACAAGGAAATCTTCAAGAAGCGACGACACATCAACGTGCCCAAGGCCGTCCTGAAACCCGTGGCTGGACTCCTCAACAAATACCTGTGGTGGCACACCCTCTCTGCGGATGAGGTGGAGCGAGAGTTTATCGACCAGGTCATTGACCCCGAAGCAAGCACATTTGCTGACCTTGGCGTCGAGCCGGGCGACATTGCCAACTTTACGTACCACTACCTGGTAAGTGTTACTGGCTTTGGACCTTGGGAACATGGTCAGACGGCTAATGTTGTCTATAGCAAGGATTCCGAAGCTCCAACTACTACGACCTGCCCCCTGCCACGGAGAAGGAGAAGAGGGAGGACAAGAAGTACATCCACGTGTTGGATGAGCTGTAAGGAAGACGCATTTGTACATCAACGAGGGAGTATATACAATATTATTACTAGAACCAAGGAGAGAACAAGTGCTCTGGATGTGCGTATTTGGTTTCTTTATTTTTACAAGGTAGCATTCAGATTCTTAAAGAAGGGGATTAAAAAAAAAGAAGAACAAGAACAAGAACAAGTTTGAAAAAAAGCAAAGCAACTACTATACTATGCGGTACCTCTGATAGCTGTATGAGTATACATGTTGGGTCTGTCACCAACTACTATAGGTGGTAGCTACGTGATATGAATCCTGCAGGGCACAGCCTCTTCCTTCCAGGTTGATGGAAGCTGAACTCCAGGAGGCGCCTTGGCGTAAAAGCATGCTAATAAATGTGCCCGAGCCTTGCAAGTAACTTTGTTCCTGGCGCGGCCATGTGTTGGCGTCAAGGTACAAGGCACAGTCTTTTTAAAATTACGTAGTGCCTCCATAATACCACCCGCGACTTCTTACTTTTTATCTGCCCGCGTTGGTTCCCAGACTCTCCGCCGTCCGTCATCACACGCCTCACATCCTTCCCAACCGCAGCACAAACTGCGCCCGAGTCTCCGAACCGCACATGAGGCCTCCAGCAAGACGGTGCCTGTGCCTGCAAGTGACAAAGACGATTCCCAGGGCACCGCGGTTTTCCGCACTAGTAGCTGAATTGCCCGGGCCTTTGCGCTTCCCCACGCCGCGCCGATCGACTTTCGCCTCGTCCGCTCCGGTCGACTCTCGTGCCTCCAATTTGCGAGCACGTGAGGTCAATAAGCAGGGCATTAAGCAAGGCATCACGAGCACTTACACCTGCCACTCTCCCGCAGCGGTAACCTCCAAAACCCGGCAGGGCGCATTACATTCACCTCGTCGCAGGCCAATCCGGACCGGCCGCAACAACCTCGAGCTTCACAGCAGTCTCACTTTCACTGCCGGCGCCGTAGTTCTCGTTGCCGTAGTCGCCATCTCCTACGCTGCGACACTGGGCTCGCGGAAGACCACAGCAGTTACTGCAACCCCAGAAGAAGTCGCAACCGCACAATCGCTTTCTGACGACATGCCGGACCAAATGGCCCCCGGCCGCGTGGCAACCTCACCCCGAGCAGGAAGAGAAGCTGCGCCAATTGTGGCAGGCCTTCTTCCAGCTCTGCGGTGTTCTCGACGACAATGGCGCCGCCAGTGCGGATGCTGCGGCTCGCGAGAAGGCGGATGCTGCGGAAGCCGACGGGCAGAAGAAGAGGCGCTTTGGCGTCTTCAAGAGGAAGGGCAACGACAAGTCCAGTTCGTCAACTGACACCGTGGAGGACGACAAGTACGGCCAGAACAAGCACTTCCAAGAGGTCCTCGCCAGCCACAGCCCCGAGTCCATCCGCGAGACGTTCTGGAGCATGGTCAGAAAGCATGACCACCCGGATGCCCTCGCCTTGCGCTTCCTCCGCGCTCGCAAGTGGGATGTGGACAAGGCGCTCGTCATGCTGGTGTCTACCATGAGCTGGCGACACACCGACATGAAGGTGGACAGCGACATCATGGCGAATGGCGAGGGCGGCGCTCTGGTGAATGCGCAGGAGGCCACAGGCGACGCTAAGAAGGTCGCGGAAGACTTTATGGCGCAGCTCCGCATGGGCAAGAGCTTCTTGCATGGTGAGGATAAGCAGGGCCGGCCGCTGTGCGTGGTGAGAGTCCGCCTCCACCGGCAGGGAGAGCAGTGCGAAGAGAGTCTGGAGCGATACACTGTCTACTTGATTGAGACGGCGAGAATGATGCTGAGACCACCCGTGGATACGGCGGTATGTTACTCTATGCAGACCATGTCGTGTGGGACACTGTTGAGTGTTTGCTAATCGTATTGGGCAGACCATCATTTTCGACATGACGGGATTCTCCATGGCAAATATGGACTACACCCCTGTCAAATTCATGATCAAGTGCTTTGAGGCCAACTACCCCGAATCTTTGGGAGCTGTGCTTGTTCACAACGCACCGTGGATATTCCAAGGTAAGAAGATGCATTGGTTTCAAACAGAGCGACGTGAAAAAAAGACACGGCGACTGACACTGTCATCAGGAATTTGGAAGATTATTCGAGGGTGGCTCGACCCGGTGGTGGCCGCCAAAGTCCACTTCACGAATAACAAGAATGAGCTACAAGAGTTCATTGAGCCTGGGCGCATCATCAAAGAGCTTGGCGGCGACGAAAACTGGGAATACCAATACGTAGAGCCCGTCCCCGGCGAGAATGACCTGATGAAGGACACCGAGACCAGGGAGAAGCTCCTCGCGGAGAGGCAGAAGCTGGTCAATGAGTACGAGGAGGCGACTGTGCAGTGGATAAACCAGCCCGAAGGAAGCAAAGACGTCTTGGCCAAGAGGAATAAGCTGGCGACACAGCTGAAGGAGGACTACTGGAGACTCGACCCTTATCTGCGCGCGCGCTCTCTCTACGACAGACAGGGGATATTGCAGGGCGGTGCCGCACCGAAATGGTATGAGCCGGCAAAGAAGCCAGCGGCTGCCGGCGAGAATGGGAATCAAGACACGTCAATCGATGACCTAGATTAGAGAAAGAGCCGGGTGCGCCATTACAATTCTGGATAGATCAGGGTCTCTACGCATTCGCTTTGGAGAATAGACATATGTAATGCTTTTTCTCATCTCTTATATACTACTTGTTGTGTACATCTGTGGTTCAACACAGACATGTTTTACATCTTGGACTTGATGTCCTCGCACAGCTGTTTGAGCTGCTCCATGTCTCCAGACTGGGAAGGCCAGGAGATGCCCAGGCCCTCGGTCTCGTTGGGCTTCGGGATCTGGTTGGGGGACATTAGCTACATCACAGGTGGAAAATGCTTCACTGTAAACCGTAAACCCGTTGATGAGACTTACCATGTGGAAGTGAACCTGTGCGAGGCAACGTCAGTTTGTGAACTTATAGTGGCATGGAAGGGCGGAAAACCTACATGATGCACCTGCTGGTGGGCAATGGTTCCGTTATTCTGGAGGACATTGTAGTCGGTGGCTCCAGTAGCTGCGACTAGCTTCTTGATGGTAGGCTGGGTGAAGCAAATGTGGTAAGCAACTCTGTAGCAAGCATAAATTGAACGGTTTGCGTGGATGTAGTACCAGAATCTCGGACAGCTGATCATCGGGGATATCATTGAGCTTTGCGCCGTGATACTTGGGGATGACAAGCTGTGATGGGTAGGTAAGGAGCATCAGTATTGGCGGTCCACAAGGCGTGACTTTAACTGAGCGGGACAGGTCTTTACAGCATGGCCCTTGCTGAGAGGCCCGATGTCGAGGAAAGCGAGTGTCTTTTCGCTCTCGAAGAGCTTCAGAGCCGGGATCTCGCCTGTTGTGTAGATGCTGTTAGCGATGCCGAAGTGGGAGGGGTAGCTGTTGTGTCTTATTGCTGGGCTGGCATTGGTTGGATTTAGACGGGCTCAGCTGTCTTACCCTTGATGATGCGGCAGAAAATACAAGCAGCCATTGCTTCAGTTTACGACTTTGATTTCGGAGAGGGAGAAAAGCAAGCAAGCTATGAGTTGAGCTGTGGCAGAGTAGAGAAGCTAGAGTTGAGTATGAGCCTAAAACGGGCGGCAATTGATATTGGAGTAAGGCATATAAAGAGGGGCTTCCTGCTTGCTTATTACATCACTGCAACCATTGGACTCGGTATCTTACTACTATCGAGTAATATCGTATAGCTCTTTATACTGAGGGCAAGAGTGCTTCTCTCCTTGCATTGCGGCTTACTACATGATGTACCACTTTTCGGGCATGCAAAGCACCCTTTATATCTCAGTTTGCGCTCCTCTTCTATACCACGTAATACATGCACTTTGAAGTTCTACCTATGATCTTGCACCTCTACAGGGACCAATATGCGGTTGAACTTTGGAAGAAATGTATTGTCAATTTTTTTTTATATATACTCGGAATCTAGTTTTTGTCGCACGCGCAGCCCTCAATGATGGTTCTGGTTTGCGTGGTGAGGAGGGGCTACCAAAGCAATTAGCAAGGCGCGAAACAAGGCGCAACGAGGGCATAGGGGTGCATTGGCTCACGGTCTAAAATCGGAGATGGCAGGTTTCGCTCAAATTTGGATCCTGTTTGCTCCCCAATTAGCCATTGAAAACGTTCTGTGTAGGCAATTCTGCTTGGCGGTGTCTGACCTCCAGGCGCGCATGGCGGAACGTATGGGTCGGGGTGCTTCCAGCTTTCGAGCAACTTTTCCGTCTCCGCTAACAGAGCCTGGGAAAAAGGCCGGGTTAGTGTCTTCGGCCTCACTTCGTTTCGAAACCTATTTGGGGCGTTGACTGACTCTCTGCTGGCGAGGGTCGGTGACCTTCCTGTTGGCTTCAAAGAGGGATCGGATGTAGAGCGCCTGGCCTCGCCATAGGTGACGATGGACGGCCCAGTCCAGCGCAAGCTTCAATGAGCGACGGTATAGCGACCTGGAAACGGGGGCACACTGTTAGAAGCGAGCACGTCAAGCGGGCGGGGAGGAGCGCATTTGGTCGGGATACTGACAGAGCGGCTTGTCGCGTCGTCATGTTGGCTAGATGGTGGTCCTGGGGTAGAAGACCGTGGAGTTTGAGGTGGTCTATCGGCAAGGTTGATGATGGTCGGTACACGGATGTGAAAGTGTCTGCCTTACGCCGGGCTGAAGTTCTAAGGCACCAACGCGACTTGCTATGTACAGTACCTACAGTAAGTACTAGCCCACCCATGGCCGAAAAGGGACCTAGCATGAGCAGTCACAGCAGACAGGTTGAGACCTACCTATAAAGAGAGAATCAGTTGCTCTGGATTCAAGCAAGATTCAAAATACAGATTCGAACAATATTCTACTTTTCTCAGAATTATGACTTTTTGAAATGCTTGATAGAAAATGCAATCTCAAATTTCTGTAGTGACTTCCAAGAGATGTTGCCGGTCTCCATAAATCTACAATATTACTTAATCGCCTAGCGCTTGTTGGATTCGGACAGCCTTGCATCAAGATCGACCTGGTCGGTATTACCAAACCCCATCACCCAACTCCCTAAGGCGCAGTAGTTGTGCCGTCTACCAAGTGCCGGATACTTGGGGGACCGAGTTTGACTGGCGCACGAGCAGCGATGCCGAGCATCCAAGGCTTCAATACCCTGCGGGCACGGTCATACGTCCTTCGCTTGCCTCTCTTCACCCGCGCCATCCTGCTGAGCATAGCAGCTTTCTGGCTGCTTAGCTTGCCCGGCTACTGGGATGTCCGGCTCTGGGGCTCTCTGATCCCCGACAAGATCTCCTTTGCTACAGGTGAAGCCAGTTGTGTCCCGGAAACTGAATTGGAGCTTGCTTCTGACTGGAACGCTCTAGGCTACCGATTAAATACTTTCCCTCTCGTGCATCTGAGAACTTCTTCCATGCCGTCCTCAATGCCGTTGCGTTGGCGCCGTTGATGGAACGATTCGAAAGCGAATATGGAACCTTGACTACGCTGGCACTCTTCTTCGGGCGTAAGGACACCTAGCGTCTCTCAAATCCATTCGTCATGCCAATGGTCTAACGGAAGCAGCACTGACTACGATTCCCGCCGTTCTGTATCTCTTCATTGAGATTGCCATTCTCCGTGCCAATCATGCCGTCATGGGTGCCAGGTACGGTTCCCCCTACCACGTGGTTGATCAGCTTCATTGGGTTCCTGATATTAACACGTGCTGGTCAGCATGTGGGTGTTTTTGCTGCTAGGCATGGAAGCGATCCGGACGTATAAATCGAACCCGTACTTGGTGATTGGGACATATCACCTTCCCACCTGGACGACGCCCCTGCTCATGATTGTGGTTGTTGCCGCGCTGGTACCAAACACGAGTCTGCTGGGGCATCTCTGCGGCGTTGCCGTTGGCTACGTTGGTAGGTTGACAGATCTCGCAAAGAAGCCGCTGTTCTCATCACTAACACGTGGTTCATTCACAGCTGGCCTTGGTTATGTCAAGTTGCTTGCACCTCCAGAATGGGCACTCCGATGGATCGAATCTCGACTCAACCTTCTTGCCATATTGCCGCACTATATCAGCGTTGACCAAAAGACATATGGCCGATTTGGCGTTTTGCCGACCACCAACCGCCCTGTTGCGAGCGCGCCAGTAGAGCTCGTTGGAGGGAGTTCTTGATATAGGGGCGGCGCTTCATAAAGTCCGCCATTTGGATGTGTATCAAAGGAGATCGACGTTGGGTTAGTTGCCTTTGGAATCCAAGCGTCACCTGCTAGGAACATGAGTCTCAATCTATATGGGTCAAAGCATGGTGTAGCAGCTTGAATTATTAATTCATGTTCTTTGGCGTTGATGATACTTGACTTCGCTCTAGCGAGTACCTTGACTTGATGCAGCTGCAGACCTATACGGACCCTGTGGCCGAAGAAATGCAGATTAGAAACACAATTCAATTGCTGGCATGTGACGATGTCGTGAATGAACTCAGGTGCCATGTCTCAAAGTCGCGAGAGTCGGCGAGGTGGGGCTGTGCATCTGGATATGGTTACGTGTGAACGATTACGAAGTATGTACTTCAGACGGACGACTTCAAGCCGGTAGATCTACTAAGAAAAAAAGTAGCCGACGCTTGCAGACCGGAGGAAAGCCCCGGTGCGCCATCGACTCGTACGTACATACTCAAGTACCTGCTGGCTGAGTCCGCTGTCGCATGTCACTCCTTCAACTGTCCTTGTTCTGAATGCCGCACATGGATTAACACCGGGCCATCAAAGGCAAATAAGCTGCGACTGCTCTCTCCCCGTGATATCGACACCATCGCGCTGCATAGTTGGACGAAACGCGACGAGACTTGATCAACTGCCCGCCTGGGACTCTGGCTCTGGCTCTGCCTCCATGCAATGCTCAGCAACAGAGACATCGTCGCCCTCCAGAAGATCTACGATCACAGTTACCTCAGCTGCTCAAAGGCTGTGTACTACGAAGACCAGGTAAAGAAGCCATGAAAGCACATGTTTCCCCCTCGCAAATCTTCTTTCCTGCTACATTCGACCGGCTCATACTGATACCCGCTTAGGGCGATGAAATCGAGGCGACTCGACACTGGAGAGCCGCGCTTCGACGAATAAATGAATACTACGCATCGCCAAACGCCCCGCGACTCTCCGCATCCTACACCGACACGGACGCTGCCCTGATAGACGCGCTGAAAGAGCTGGAACTACAATGCAAGGAAAGGCTTGATCTTCTGGAAGCGCTTAGGCTGTCTCGCGAGGACAGCTGTGCCGCCTCGGCGAGCCGCGACTACACCCCGACGACAGCGCAGGCCTCGGGTAGCACCAACCAGGCCTCGGGGACGATAGGCCAGGGCACGATTCCCGCCGTCAGATACTCGGAACTTTCACGTCCTGTCTTCTCCCCAAGGACTTCCCTCGACGCAATGACGTCATCCGAAGACACGATCAGGAGGGTCCGTAGCACCCCTGCCGATTCATCGACGCAGCGGTCCTATTCGCGTCCCAGCTCGCGGACGCCTGATCTGCCCGGCTCGCAGAGCGACAACTCAAACCGTCCCTCTAGCCCGGAGAGACACACGATGAGGACAACACTGCGGTCCAAGAAGACTAGCGACCGGCCGTCCGTTACTCGCAAATCGAGCAGGCCTGCGGCGGCGGATGGGCCAAGCAAGGCGGCGACGTTGGCATGGAACTCCTCGGCAGCCCAAAACAGCTTCCTGAGGCCCTTTGCTCCCGAGGGCCGGTCGCCAAAATCAAGCCCTGCACCGCGCCCATCGATGGAACGCGGCTCGCCCAGTTCACAAAGGCCGACGCAAGTTTACGAGCCAAGATCGTCACGCACATCGCCTCAGAAATGGAACATGGTGACCGTGACCGACGAGACTCGCCTCCCACAACCGTCGGTCTTGTCTATCAGCGCAGCGTCAAGCGCACTAACGTCTTCGGCCAACCCAGAGACCGCCATGCTGTATCAAACGCCCAGTAAGTCAGAGCAGTATCAAACGCCTCGGAGGTCCTTTGGTTTCGAGGAAACACCGAGTCAAAGCAGGAGAGGGAGCACCAAAGCTGGCACTGGCAGCTATTTCGGAACATCTGCGGGACAGAAAGGTTCTAGTAGTACCACAAGAAGCAAGAGGTTCGACGAGGACAGCCCACTATTATACAAGTACGACACCCAACGAGGAGATGGGCTCCGAGACGATACCAGGCAGTCATATCTGTACACGTCCAGCTATGGTGTCGAGACGCCTCGAACGAAGGCCGAGCCCCTGAATCGAAGAGTGAGTGGGCGCCACTCAAGTGAAGACGTTGTCGAGAGTACCAGGAGGGAAAAGCAAACGGATAAAACCGACAAGAAGAAATCGACGGCGGCCATCCTCAAGAATCTGCCCCCAGGGATAGACGAAAGCGCTGCAAAACAGATCCTCAACGACATTGTCGTCCAAGGAGATGAAGTCCACTGGAGCGACATTGCAGGCCTGGAGGTTGCGAAGAACTCCTTGCGGGAGACAGTAGTGTATCCGTTCTTACGGCCGGATCTCTTCATGGGCCTACGCGAGCCAGCTCGCGGAATGCTCCTGTTTGGACCACCAGGAACTGGAAAGACGATGCTGGCACGCGCTGTTGCCACCGAATCCAAATCCACCTTCTTCTCCATTTCTGCCAGCAGCTTAACAAGCAAGTACCTGGGAGAATCTGAGAAACTGGTCAGGGCGCTCTTCGGTCTCGCCAAGGCGCTTGCCCCCAGCATCATCTTCGTCGATGAGATTGACTCGCTCTTGTCCCATCGATCAGATGCTGGCGAGCATGAGGCGACCAGAAGGATCAAGACGGAGTTTCTCATTCAGTGGAGTGAGCTTCAGCGAGCAGCTGCCGGTCGGGAGACGAGCAGCAGTACGAATCCGCGGAATGAAGCTCAAAGGGTTTTGGTGTTGGCTGCTACCAACTTGCCATGGGCGATTGATGAGGCCGCACGGCGACGGTTTGTGCGCCGCCAGTACATCCCACTGCCTGAGCCGCAGACACGAGAGACTCATCTCAGGACATTGCTGCGTCAACAGAACCACAGCCTGACCGATGAAGATATAGCGAAGCTCGTACAGTTGACCGATGGTAAGCATCTTCTCCTGTGTTGAACCTTCCTTGGGCGCCATTTTGAACTAACACCGGTTGCGCGACAGGATTCTCAGGATCTGATATCACAGCCCTTGCAAAGGACGCCGCCATGGGCCCGTTAAGGTCTTTAGGCGAGGCTTTGTTATACATGACAAAGGACGAGATTCGACCCATGGACCTTTCAGATTTCGAGCAGAGCTTGAAGTCAATTCGACCAAGTGTTGACAAGGAAGGCTTGAGGGAGTACGAAGAATGGGCCGAGAAGTTTGGCGAGCGTGGTGGCTAAGTGAACCTGAGCTGGCACCAGGAGACAACACCCAGTTCGGTCAGAGCAACTTGACCTGACGATCGGCAGGTATGTTTACAAACTAGAGCGGGACTTTGATAGACGTTTGGCGAGCGGGTTACGGCGTGCGTCGCGAATCTTGACGATTTGAATTCACCAGCGGATGTGTGCGAGTTCATCAAGAGGCGCTACAGTGCTATCCTCTTACTTGTTGATTTGGAAGCAAACTAATGAGCATCCCTTCGCTAATAAATCCAACATGGGTAAAATGCCACCCGGTCTATTCATACAGCCCTGTTGCGCTCGCCAACTGGGAAATGTGACTTTTGTTTTTCTCCGATGCCTTCTATTTCTCTGCCATGGGTCTTGATATCACTGCTTCTGCTCTTCTTTGGCTTTCATCCTGCGCTCGGCTTTGGTGGCCCGTTTGGCCTCTCGTTCGGCGATGCGCTCCTCTAGTGTGGGAATCGGTGGCCGCTCTTCGACTGGAGTGCCGAACGGCGCAATGATGTTCTTGATGACGTGGCGCTTGTGCTTGGAGGTCGGCCAGCCGGGGACGATGGAAACGACGTCGCCGGTGCGGAGGGAGGAGTTGGGATCGTGTACGAGGTAGTGCTTGGGGTCTGCGAACCACTGTATGGGAGAGTTGTCAGTCGAGGGGAGGGAAAGCTTCAGCCATTGTCGCGTCTCTACACACCTTGTTGATGATTTTGTTCCATTTCTGACCGCCGACTCGGACCTTGACGGTCTTCTGCATCAGACCTGCCGACACGACGACGCCATGAAGCTCATGGGTCACGCGACGGGCGGCCTTGGCCACTTGCGAAGACATGTTTTTTTTTTTCTGATATAGATATATTTCTGGAGATTGTATATATATCTTATAGATGAGGGCGAACAATGGTCTCAGCAATTGCTCACTTGGTATCGCTGCAGCCCCGGAAGTCGTTCATTGCCCTGGTGGATCGCGAACAACCTCGTCGTCATACTAAAAGTTTGCGACTGCCACTAGATACCTACCTGCCTACTACCAGCAAGCCGGAGCAATACATGTTCCAAAGCCTTGATTTTTTCTTTGGGCGGGCGGTTATCTGCACACACTAGCCGTATCGCCATGCGCCGAGGGGTCGTTGCCGGAGTTGATCCGGTGTGAGCACCAATCAGAGGGCATCAAGCATCAGAGGAAGCTTATCGATTAGAAGTACTAGTAGGTAACAAGTCTACCTAGGTAGCAAGTGAGCATTTGATCCGAGGTGTGTAAAAGGGCTATTTGACATGGTACAGAGAAGGAAGTAAACGATGCTTGCATATCGCTTTTATATTCTGCTGCTATGGATGATCATGGCATATTCATCATTATCATAAAGTATGGGGAGCGCTATTCTGTTGAAGTAGATGAAACAAAATCACACAGTAGATAGAGATATATATCAGAGGCCTCCTTCATCAGTCATAATCCCAACTCTTCTTCGATGGTTTCCCTTTGCTCTAATGGTGCCTTCCCGTCGCCTCGCCAAACAACCCCCAGTCCTTAATCTCAAACGTCTCCCAGATGCGCGCGGCAATCTCGACGGCGTCCCCGATGAGCTTGCCCTGCTTGCCGAGCTCGAGGTCGACCTCGTCGGCGTCGTACTCGCCCTTGATGTGGGGCACGTTGATGGTGATGAGGATGTCGGTGTCTTCCTTCTCGAGGCGCAGCAGGGTCAAGGTGATGGCTGTGAAGTCGGGCGCTGCCGAGGCCTGGTCGCCGGCTAGGGGCGTCTGCGTTGCGATGAGGGTGTATGCGGGGAGTTTGAGGCTGTTTGGTTCCCCGTTGGTTAGTGAGTGCGCAAGACAGACTGGGGTAAATGTGTGAATTGCGACTACTTACTCTTGCATGCGCGTAAACTCCGTCTCGGCCGTGTTCCAGATCTTGACGGTGTTGATGTCGGAGCCGACCAGGTCCTCGAGATGCGTCGTCATGGCCCGGCCGTCAATCTCGGGGCCGGAGCCGGGCTCGCCGACGCGCTCGGTGATTTCAAAGATGATGCTCGTGAAGCCGTCCTTGTCGATCCAGACCTCCTGGTTGTCGGGCACTTGTCTCAGCTTGCTGCGAGGATGGGGGACATTAGCATTAATTATATAGAGAAATGCGCCGCGAGGTTTGCTGTAGCTGCTGCTGACCTGACGTCTGCGAAGCGTTTGGGGAGGTCGCAGGTGACTGCGCCGCCGTAGAGGGGAATGTTGCGATAACTTGACATGGTTGATGATGGTGTATATATCGTTATTTGCTTGGCTGCTTGATTTAGGGTATATATATAAGAGAGCGGGAGGATATAGAGAGAGAGAGAGTATGCGCTTAGGCGGCAGATCAGTTGCGCGCAGTTGTATTATTATTATCCACTGAGGTATTCGAGAAGCTTTGCGACGAGGAACTGCTGGGAACGTGATACAACGGTGGGGTAATCAAATGACATCACCGGGCTCGATGCGCATTACAGTAAGTACATGCGAGTTCAGCCTTAGCGAATGCCTTGCATATACAGAATATTGCACGTGTCACGCTTGTACAATTAAATTGCTTTTATGCTCGTAAGGATTGGTGGTGTCTTTACGGATCACGAAATACGCTCACAAGTAACAGTGGATGAGATCTCCAGGCACTGATCAAGAGTCTGCCGTCTTCTGTAGGTTTACAAAGTAGCATTTGACAGCCTCCGATATGCATCTAAAGTGGGTAGCGGGAGTGTCAATCTAATGACTCATTTCATAGACAAACAATCAATTTCCTCGTCTCTTACTTGCTCCAAGTGACAACATACCTTTATATCGTCAATTGCTGGCTCTGCTCAATCTCAACCATCTCATCCCATAGCTGTAACCATATATAAAATAGCATATCCAGGAAATAGAGGCGTTCTCATCTTTTCAAAATGCCCATAATCTCGCTGGGAGAATCTATACCTCCAGACACGGCTCATGTAAGTTGCCTCACTCTCAGTCTGCGACTGTTGCCAATTCGGATTGAGACTAATTCAAGCATCCTTTCATTCATCATAGGCCGTGAGTGTGTCTCTGCCGACATGGCAGGCCAACGTCGACTATGAAGAAGGCGAAGAGCGAGTCGTGAGCCGCATGGTGACTGGCTATCCTCGGTGAGTGACATCCAGAAACGAGAACGTGTCTCAGTGGCAGCCAATTTTGCTCACATGTTTTGCTTCATCTCCTAGATTCTTCATCCACAAGAGCATCCAGGCCTTTGCCGAAGACCTTGTCGCGGCCTACGGACAGCCTGGCCAACGAATCCTGTTGTTTCCTACAGCCGCCGCTGCTCGAAGATGTCTGGAGTTTATGCGCCCGAGAGTGACTCCAGATATCGCCAACCAGATCCATGTGGTTGATCTTGCGCTCAATACTTCCAAGGACGTCTCCCCGCTGCTGAAGCAGCTTTCACCAACCATCTCCGGCATCATCTTTCCCCCGGAAGCCTTCCCTGTAGCAAAGGAGTACTGGCAACACACTGGCGATGGAGTCTCGAGTCGCCGGGCTGAATTCTCCCACGAACTGTTCAAACACGGCCAATTGGTTCCCGTCAGCGAACACCAGCCTCAGCAGCCTCCTCGAACAACCCCCGAGAAGCCCGTTCGTGGCCCGAAGCGATATTCGCGAGCTAATTCTTCCGCCGGTATCAATTCATCTGCCGCCGAAACCAAAGGGGCTGCCTCATCTTCCGAAAATCCAGAGGAGGCACGCGAGAGCTTCCATTTCCTCGAAGAGCGCTTCGGAAGGAATCTAGATCTCTCGCAAGTCGCGCGCGCAAAGTCCGCCATTCGTAGGAGAATCGCTGGATCCCTCGCGGGCGACGCGGACATGAACGACGACACTAGCAAGACGACCAGTGAGGCAAACGCCCGAGGCATCGAGGCTCTCGACGAGACCGACGTGCTGCTGTACCCTTGCGGCATGAACGCCATCTTCAACGCCCACCGTGCCCTCCTGGCCGCTCTGGGCTCACGCAAGAGCATCAATTTTGGATTTCCCTACATTGACACGCTCAAGGTTCTCGAAAAGTTCGGTCCAGGCGCTGTACTCTACGGCCATGCTTCGTCGGAGGAGCTCGACCAGCTTGAGGGCGCGCTCAAGGAAGGGCAGCGCTTCCTTGCCCTCTTTTGCGAGTTCCCCGGAAACCCCCTCCTCGCCTGTCCGGATCTGAAGAGGATCCGCAAACTGGCAGACCAGTATGACTTTGCCGTGGTCGTCGACGAGACGATTGGGACGTTTGCCAACGTCAATGTCCTCCCATACGCCGACATCGTCGTCAGCAGCCTGACCAAGATCTTCTCGGGCGACTCCAACGTCATGGGCGGATGCACAGTCTTGAACCCGGAGGGCAAACACTACCGCCTGCTCAAGAAGGTCTTTGAAGAGCAAATCTACGAAGACATGTACTGGGTTGAGGATATTCTCTTCATGGAGAGGAACAGCCGCGACTTCTCGAGCCGAGTCAAGCGCATAAACGCCAACGCGGAGGCAATATGCGACATCCTGCGAAACCACCCGCTCGTCAAGACCGTCTACTATCCCAAGTACAACCCGTCGAGGCCCAACTACGAGGCTTGTCGCCTTCCTGATGGCGGGTACGGAGGCCTGCTCTCCGTCGTCTTCACTCACCCACAGTACGCACAAGTTTTCTATAACAATCTGGATACCGCCAAGGGGCCCAGCCTGGGAAGCAACTTTACGCTGTGCTCTCCCTACGTCTTGTTGGCGCATTACAAGGAGTTGGACTGGGCGGCTCAGTATGGTGTAGACGCAAGTCTGGTTCGCGTCAGTGTGGGCTTGGAAGAGCCGGAGGAGCTGCAGCACCTATTCAAGAAAGCGCTGGCAGCAGCTGAATCAGTAACAGTTGCATAAAATAATGAAAGTTGGCTATTCGTTTTCATAGATAAAATCAGTAAATCGATCCTGGGTGCTTGAGCCCAGTTGCTGAGACGGAGGCATAGCTGCAGAGTGGTACACCCAGGAGTTTGAAGCCTCATTTTCCTCCTATTCCACAGGTCGTACACATGCAAAGAGATGCATAGACACATCTCTTTGCCATGGTCAGTAGCAGTGAGTACAGAATAATATCCATGACAACAAGAATCTACGAGTCCTCAATGAGTCTTACAGAATGCAAGCTGCCTGGCTAATTTGGGTGCTGGTTGACCAATACCAGAAGATCGTCGTAGTCGTAACATCGTAAACATTATCGTCTTCTAAGAGATATTTCTACCGTCTCTCCTGATATCTCGCTCAGCATTACTCACATTACTGCGCATTCGGCCGGCTTGTAGCTCGGGCCAAACTCCTCTATCCCCCTTTCTATTTGATCAGCCCGTTCCTTCTCCTTCACTTCCGCGGGGAAGTTTTTCCTCAGAAATTTCTCTAATTCAGAATCAATGTTCTCTAGATGGCGGCGTCAGTGGCGAAAGGTACACGGTAAGGCTGAGAAGACAAACTCACTAGCTGAAGCATCCATGACGACACGAGCTCGGCACAACGGACAGAATTCTTCATGGCGTCGCTGAAGCTTTACTGAACATCGGATGCAAAAGACGTGCTGACAGTCTAGACGGACTGGCTGATATGCAATTGCGTAGCATATCGGACACAGGTAGTCATTGACTTGGGGTATAATAGAAACCAGCTCGTCCGAGATCCTGGCACACACCTCCTTGGCGATATCTCCGGATAGCAACTTTCGGGAGCTGATTGCGCTCGGAAACGCACGCGAGACACCCAACGCCGTTCGTTTGTCAAATTCTGTGCAACCCTCATCAGATTGATATTCTGGGCAGACTGCAAAACAGGGCGCGTATTCTTACTCTTCAAAATCTTTGTAATCGCAAGTAGATTTAGCTCTTGGAACTGCAGATGCTTCAAGAGGTTGAGGTTCAACTCCAGGAATTTCGAAAAAGCGGCCCGGCTTTCCGGTCGTCTGAAAGACTTGACAAGCTCCTGCTTCTGGACCTGATTCTGAAACCACTGCAGCTGCTGGAGAGCTTTCTGGCTGGATCGGGCGCCGTGATCGCGCTCGTGCGTCGCAAAGAAAACTTCCGCATCCAGATACAGTTCAAATATCCGCCGCCAGCGATCGAGATCGCTTTTAGAGAAGCGACCCGGCCGCGCCACATGCGACACCTGTTTCCCTAGGTCCTTGACCTCCTCCTTTAACTGGTCCCGTTCGGTCGCTTGGAGGGCATCCAGGCTACTGACATCGTTTTGAAGGATGTCGAAGAAGACGCCATCAGACACTAGAGGCACCTCGATAGTATCATATCCGTTGCCTGCGCGGTTCGCAATTGTAAGAGCTTGCGATGGGGCTGGCGTCCCCTCGTCGACCGTCTCAGGCGGTGGACTGTCGTTCGATTTGGACTCTTTAGCGGCGTCAGAACCGTCGAGGGGGAGTTTTGAGGATATCTTCTCGAAGAATTGGCGGGTGGCTGGTGTAAGCGACGCATCGATGATGTTGCCATCGTGCAAATGGATCTCGACTGTCAGTTTCGGTCGGACAATCTGGGAGTTTGAGGATGCTTCAGAGTCAGACAGCAGTTAGTTGAGATCTCCGCCTGCTGTAGAGGAGGGGCCCTCCAAGGTTTCTATTGGATGGGGAACCATACGATTGAGGCTGTAGTTCAAGGCAACTGGTGAGTCTGTCTTGGGATCGAGGAGCGCCCGCAGGGTTTCGGCATCAAGTCCCAGCTCTTGCAGCTCGCGCTGGACTTTCTTGAGGCATTTCTTCAGCTGGCCATAAGGAATCGCATGGGCGACCCAATGAGGCGGGAAGCCTGTAGTTTCAAACTGGTAAGCAAATGTATGGAGGAGTCGTCGAGAAGCCGTCGCAACGGCGTTCAGGAGACAACGGGCAGGGGTAACTTTACCTTGAGTGGCCAGCGACTGTTTAAGCTCATGGGCAAATTTCATGGCATCTGGTACTCATGTTATGAACATGAACATGTGTGTTCCTGCGAAGTGACAGAAGGTCGCCCAAGTACCATTTCTGGAGTACAGTCGAGGTTGAAGACCACAGGGTGTGGTTCGAATTAGTTTAGTTAGCAGCAATGATATCGTCGCCAGGCCAAGTGGAGAAAAAAATCGGTCACGGTTGTTGAATCATCCTGTTTTGTTCAAGGCCAAAAGGAGGGAAAAGGCGTCGCCGACAGAACCCGGCGCTTTTTAGGCAAACCGCACAAGGTTGAGCACAGGCAAGGTACGTAATGATGCTAGCGGGCTGCTAGCGAGAAGAGTAAAGGCCATGAGGTCGAAGCAGATGATCATAAAGGAGCGCGCGCATCCTGTCGTGGATCACGCAGTTTTTGCTGACTTGTGTGATAGTGTTCTATCCAAGATATCGGACATTGAATCTTTTCTATTCTGAGACGCCGATCTCACTCCGAAACCGAATGTTACAGTAATACACTACGAATGCGGCAGGAACAACTGCGCCAGCGGTTCGAACCTGCCGCAAATTGAGCAGCTCGCAGCTTTAATTTGAGGAAGGCTTGGCTCACGTTTTGACTTTCCCTTTCCGCTAGCGTCGAGCCAGTGTGTCACCGCCCCACTCGCCGTTGCACCGGTTGCTCGGCAATCACCCACGTGCAAAGTAAACAAATGCTTGTTCGTCGAGCAAGTAGCACGAGTAGTAACTTGCAAGACTTCACTCTACCTTATTGAACTTGATGGTGTTGTTATGTATGGCACTGCATCTTTATTATGGCAAACTATCAACCAAGCAGCTCTTACTGTGACAGCGATGACGACGAAGAACTTCCAGCATTAGACGTGCTTCTGGCGCGTCTTCCCGGCCGCACCACCCAGCTGCAGCCTTCGCGATCAAGGACAATCTTGGATACCAGATCCAGAGAAACGACGGTTGTCAACTTGGAAGAAGATGAAGAGTATTGTGATGGCTCTGAAAAGGGTTCAGCCATCAAGAAGCCTGACCCATCCCTGCGATTGAGTCGTACGGCACGCGAAGAAAGCATTACATCTTTGGCGACGGAAGGCATACAAAAGAGATGGTGGCCCTCGTCAAGAAAGCTCAGGGGTGATGTAGATGAAAAAGAGGAGAGTACACCTCAGAGTCACCGTCGAACTATACACGGCCAGGAATCAAGGCCTCGGCCACGCACAATCGAAACGAATAAGAGCAGCACAAGTTCGACAAAGGAGCCACAGGCATCAACAATACGCCCCCGACCCTCTTTGAAGAGAGCCGACGAAGCCTCAGTAAGCCCATCCTCAACTTCCAGCGACACGTCCGTAAAGTTGCGCGAGTCCCAGCTTCTCATAATCGAGATTTCGGACAGCAGTGACCAAGAGGAGCCAGCAACGCAACGGCCTCGCAGTGTACCATCCAAAGGCAGCCGAACTACAAAACACAGTCAACGGTCGCAATCTCCTGGGCTTAAAAATGGAAAAGATGTCATTCGACCGTTCTCACGGCTCTCTATTGATCAGCATACTTTGCTAGAGGACGACAATTTACAAGTGGACGATCCTACACCCAGTTGCCCCATACTGTCTCCCAAGAGAAGTACGCAAACAAAGCCTGCTCTGCCAAAGGCAAAGGACCATATCGCAGATATTCTTAGGCAACTGGATTCGGATGATGATTGGGATGAGCCGCCTATTATTCCCGAAACCAAACCTTTTCGACTAACAGCCTCGAAAACGACCTCTGCGAAAAAGCAGACCAAGAAGTCGTTTGAGGCCAAGAAGACTCAACTGGCGACGGATTTCTTGCACCAACTCGATACCCGAATCACACATGGCAAGATCGGCGAGCTGACAGAATCAACCGGCGGAGTCAAGATTGTTTGGAGCAACACCCTCAAGACTACAGCCGGCCGAGCAAACTGGAAGCGAGAGACGGTCGTCTCGAAGCACACAAGCGACAGCGGGGCTGCAGGCGAAAAGCAGTATCGGCACCATTCTTCCATCGAGCTTTCTGAGAAGGTCATTGACGACGAGCAGCGCCTGTTGAATGTCATAGCTCACGAGTTCTGCCATTTGGCCAATTTCATGGTCAACGGCATCACGGACAATCCTCATGGCAAAGAGTTCAAGGCGTGGGCAGCAAAATGTTCCCAGTCGTTTGCTTCGCAGGGCATCAAGGTGACCACCAAGCATAGCTACGAGATCGACTTCAAGTACGTGTGGGCTTGCACAGCCTGTGGGTGCGAGTACAAACGGCACTCGAAGAGCATTGATCCCAAGAGGCATCGATGCGGCGCTTGCAAGGCGGCGCTTGAGCAGACAAAGCCGCCGCCGCGCCAGACGCCGGCTGCGGGTCAACTGAGCGGATATCAGTTGTTTGTCAAGGAGCAGATGAAGGTTGTGAAGAGCGAGAATCCAACCATTCCGCAGAAAGAAATCATGGGCATCATTGCAGAGAAATGGGCCAAGGCAAAGAACTGATGAGTGGATACCCAGCGTATGAGAAATGTACAAGTGCGTAGCAGGATATTTCCCAATTATTACACCAAACAATGTCTGTCTAATTCTGTATGACTTGACGATATTATTTACGATTAGATATACATGATACTATAACGAATTATCCACAGATGTCATGCCACATGGTGTAATATTGCATTTAACTTGCTCTTGTACCGCATTCCGTCAACCCCCCTCTGTTGATCAAGAAGATGAGTCGCTGTGAGCTGGCATGCATGCATTAGTACCTACTGCCTGATATGCAGAATACCTACCTACTTGAGCAGCACCCAAGAAAAGGTCGACATCAACACCTCAGAACTTCCAACCTCAAACCACACACCCTCAGCCATCACCGAAGCAGCCTTGGAGCTCACAAGCCACAATGGCTCACCGGCTTGCCGACAACTCGGCAGCCATCTTCTCGCCGTCCGTCGCCCGCATCGCAGCCTCCACCGCCCGGGACTGGTCCTACGTCGACGCCTGGCTGGCGTCCAAGTCCCCCGCATGGAAGAGCTCGCTGCCGCCGTTTGAGCGGAACCAGGACACGCTCAAGGCGCTGCTGGCCCTCGTCTCCATCAACGAAGCGGCCGATGACCAGCGCCGCCTCCTGGCGCGGGTCGACGCCACGGCTCTCCAGGGGCTCAGCGTTCACGACCGGGCCGAAACCACCACCACCAGCAACAACAACAGCAGCAGCAACAGCAGCGGCAACAACAGCAACAGTACCGCGCTCACAAAGGGCCACTTGCTCGATGCCATAGAGCACAGCCTGCCCAAGGACGGCGCAAAGGCGCTCGACGTCCTCACGGCCGTGGCCTCGGAGGCTGCTGCCACCGCGAGCCCGGACCCGGATCACATTGGCCGCCTGATGCTGCGTCTCCAGGGCACCATCTACGGCGCCGAGCAGACGGCCGCCCGGGTCGATGCCTTTGAGCGCCACCTCCAGCGGGAGACGGAGGCAGCAGAGGAGCTGCTCCACACGCTGCAGAGCGACGGCTACAAGCCGCCCTCGGACCTGGCCAAGCAGAACCTGGATGTCCAGCGGAGGATCAAGACCGTCTCTGCCCAGCTGCCCGATCTCCACGACCGGGTCACGGCTCTTGGTGCGTCCGTCGCCATGCCGCACCCCGCAATTGGCGATGTCATCGAGCTAGAGCAGCAATATCAAGCATTGATCTTTCACGTGAGGGAGCTCAGCGAGCAGGTTGCTGCTCTTTCCAAGCAGGAGGCGCGGTAGCCGATTGGCATCCCAGCTGTTGAATTCGTCAAAGGCCAAAGTTCATCTATCAAGGCGGCAGGCCGCATGTGACATTATCCTATATACGGCATCGACAAGATCCAATGTTGCTGTGATCAAAGGCTTCCAATCTGGGTTCGGCACTGCCATACTCAACATCATCGTTGTAGCTCTGATATTATCACTGCCTCGTTTACTCTCAGGGTATTCTCATGGTATCTACTGATTTCGACGGTTCTTCCCCGAAACGGCGCCTCCCAATCTTCCAAACTGCCTTCCGAGCCCTGATTTCTTAACCGGCGGCGGAACTATAACTGGTGCCTGGTCTTTCAATGGCACGGCTGGACCAACAGGGGCACCTCGCATGCCGTCTCTAGGTTTGCTCTCCTGCTCTGCATCCGCTCCCATCCGAAAGTCGCCAACTCCAGCAGACAGGGTGTCCTCAAACTCCATGCTGTGTCGTTGGCTTCTCCTTGCTCTTTCCTGGACGCTGCGAAATTTCTCCAGGAGCTCGACCCATCGTATTGCCCCATCATCCCGCCCCTTCAGTCGGTTTGGTCGGTCATAGTTCGACGAGGCTGGCGCTGCTGCCATGCTATATTCGACACCGTGTGTTACTATCCGAGGTTGCATGACTTCAAACTCAAGGAAAACCAGGTTTGTTGGCAAAACTTACCTTCGCGGCACCACTTGCAAGAACCCAATGGAGCTGACGCTGTTGAGCCGATTCTTCAACGCAGCAAATGCCGAGGACTGGGGCAAAAGCATGAGGATCCCATACATGCACTTATACAAGTAGGGATACTTCTCAGGTTCCAGTAGTTGCAGGCGCAGGTCTGTTTTTGGCAGAGGTTTTGTACATTAGCAAGGTGCCATCGTTGCCACATACCGTCCCTTTACATGGCTCAGGTTGAATACTTACATGTGAAGACGGGTGATTCAATAAGCTGAACCAGCTTGTCGACTTGAATCAGCATGTTGACTGTCATGTCCAATTCGCCGCTATCCAACCATGAGCGTCTTGAACCATATTTTGAGAGACAATCCGAGAATTAAACTTACAAGATCTGCAATAAATGATATGCCTGTTCATAAGCTTGAGAGAGCAAGCACAGAGAGAATGTCGCAACCGCGTTGTAGCACCACGACCTGAACAGAGTCACAAACAGAGTCTGGCCATCCTGCACACTGTGTTAGTCGAAGCTTGTCCGTCAAGAAAATGAAAGGAGACGGCATTCGAATACCTTTGTTTCCAGATTCCTCAACCGCTTGCGCACTTCCGCTAACTGAGGTGCCGTAATCAAATTGTTATTCAGGTTCTGCACCATGATGCTGGCGAACTCGACATCTTCCTCCTTTTCGATGCATTCGGCCAGTGTCCGATATATGCGTTCTGGGCTAAGGCTGATACAAAGCTGTCGTATAATCAGGTTGCCCCTGGTTTCCAGCAACTTACGATCCGTAGAGAAGAGTTGTAGCAAGTTGACCATGAAACTGGCGAAGTAATCATCCTCGCTGTTGCGAGATATCTGAGACAGGAGCTGTAAATCTCTGGTCACAACAGCATCAGAGGGGTCGGAGAGCGTCTTGAGGAGCGCCGGAAAGGTGCCGTCGTTGAAAGCCAGTACCTTGCGCGGCGCTTTTCTATGCAGCATGATGAGCCAAGTCAGGGCAGCTACACGGGTAGCTTCATGGTCGTTTAGGAAAAGTAGAGTTAGTGAGTTCACAGCAGCAGTGTAGTCGAGATTGGCTTGGACCTGGGTCGCATCGGGTGTAGCATTGGCAGCGGAAGACATCCGACCACTGCCCGGCGTTGCGCTACGTATTTCAGTATCCCTTGAGTTGGACATCGATGTCCGGCCGACGCTACTGTTCTCTTGTTTTTCTTGTCCCCACGGGAGGCGTGATCCCTGGTTTGCATTGACGTCGGACTCATCTGACAGAGAGACAACGTAGTCCATCAGGCAGGTGTTGACTCTTGTCGCAGCAAGGCGGATCGTCTCCTTGGTGCTAGCCATTGCAGGGAGCATATGGGCCAGGATCTTGGGCGTGAAAGGCAGCACTTCTTCGGGGCAGATGTCGAGAAATTCCACGATCCACCTAAGTGATTCAAGGAGACAGTCCTCCTCTTCATCATTGTCAGCATCAGTCGTAAGCACGGCAGCTGGAGAGTCTTGCAAGTCATAACAAACCTAATGGGGAATCGAGAGTGGCGGTTAGGATGTCTAGGATTTCTTTGTAGTTAATCTCTACATCCTGGCCAGGGATCCAGTCGTCCTCCAGGCTGTCCTCGTCATCGTCGTTCAAAGCCTCAGAATCAAGCTCGTCTCCTTCTTCCAGATTGGGGCGGCCGCTGTCCATGGATTCTTGGCGCTTCCGTTTGCCCCCTTCCTTGAACTTTCTATTCTCGATCAGCCCTCGTTTTACTTGTGAGATTCGCTTGATTTCGTTGAGGAACTTGTCGAGGCAGTTTTGCGTGGCCACTCGAACATCGACATTTTGATCGCTGAGAAACTTGAGAAGCCCACCCAGGAACTCCGGGAGGTAAGTCACTAATTCCAGGTCTGGGATTGAGTCCAAGAGGGTAATCCAGCCAACGAGAAACTGTCGAGTGAACGGGTTGATGACATGAATGCGTTCCTTGAGCAGCGGTATGAAGCGCTGCAATGAGAAGGCCGTGGGCAAGTTCTGCTGTTCGCCGGTGGTAGCACCATCCTCGAGCGAGGAGGTTTCTAATACTGAAACGTAGGAGGCGGCCGACTCTGCGACGATGTCTTTGATGAGTCGATCCAAGAGTTCAGCTCCGTTCTTGACCGACAGTTCGGAATCCGCGCCAAGCTAGAGGAAGATATCCGGTCAATAAAACAGCGCTCGTTTCCAGTCGTCCGCAACCCTTCGCGCGCGCAGTAAGGGTGGATTGGCGAGCATACCTTGCATAGCTGATCGAATATGCTGTTGAAATAAGCCAGGATCTCCCCCTTGGCCACCTTGGCAATATTGTACATTGCCTCACAGGCATAGTATCGGACTCTCGCATCCTGATCGGTAAAGCATGCAAGCACAGGAGGGACGATGTTTACGAGATAGCGAGGTAACTCCTGCGACGAGCATCAGCAACGACACGGCCCAGCGCAGACGCCTTCACATATCCAGACGAGAGACAGTGTTTGACAGAGCATGACACGGCAAAATCCACAGAGCAATAGGCAGGGCGAGATCATTCGCGATGATCGTGCATCGTCCGACGGTTGGCATCCGAGCTATACGGGAAGCTGAACGTACCGTGCCGAGCGCAATCGCCGCGGCGGCGAGACCAATCAAGCCTCCATTTCGAGCATGCGGTTGGTGAACAGCATAAGCATAGTCATTACATAACTGCTCGAGGATTTCTTCCACGCGCTGGAACTGGCCAGAGGCAACAAGGTCTCGTATTATCTTCTCAAGTCTAGGGGCATGCAACAACGGTAAGCAACATACACATGCCGATGCATGGATAGCTGGGCAGGACCTGTGCCGTACTCGAGTGCCCCAACTTTGCGCTTATCGTATAGCTTGTCATTCAGCGCTCGCTGGATATTGGCATCCATATTCCTAACTGTGTCATGCTTGGTTCGGTCGGGACGAGACGAGCGGCGGTCGAGGCTGTGGACGATGACGATGGTCGATCTCGAGGAGCAGGAGTTGAGAGCTCCAGGTCGGGTGGGTAAGGTTAGGTAAGTACTTAATGTGTTTGATGAAGAGGAGCTACAGTACTACTACTGTACTACCTTACTACTACGCATTGGCGTCCAATTGCTGTTTACATAAGGTGCCCGCTGCAAAGCGAAGTGCTAGAAGGAGCGCCCCCCCATGTGTCATAGTAGCCATGAAAGAAGCAACGACCGCAACTACCCGTTACCAAACTAGGTAAGTTGCTTCTCACTGCTCCGTACCCCTCATCAAGTACCTTAACTTGCCCCGGGCACTCTTCGATGGCTTGAGGTAAAATCTAACATCAAGTTAAAGTTGCCCGTCGTCTCTCCTCCAACTTGCAAGCAAGGGCGGCATGCCGTAATACCTGTCCCGTGTTAACACACATTTCAAGCGAGGCAGATCATTTGATATTTATAATTTTTTTCATTTTTATTTTGCCCTTCATTATATATATATACTAGACATGGGAATCACAAGTTACATACATAGTACACTTAAAAGCATATAATGACTCCAGACGCATCGAGCCGATAAAACCGCCCCGGGACAACTTTCTCCATCACTTGCGAGAGCTCACGGGATTGTGGGCTTTCAACGCCATGACTTTCACGCCGCCTTCTTCCACGCTGCAACCTCTTTCTTTCTGATTTAGTTCTGGGCCTTCTTGGCCATGGTGTTCAAGGCGCTACCGTTCTTGAACCACTCAATCTGGGCCTCGTTGAAGGTGTGCAGCAGCTTAACGTCGAAAGGCTTGCCCTCCTTGGGGTGGACAGTCATAATGAGGGGCTCACCAACAGCAAGCTTGGTGCAGGGAAGGTCAATCTAGAGCAATCCATTAGTATTCACATCTTGATGCCGTAGGGAGTCGTAGGTAGATATGGGGGAAGCTTACCCGGTCATCAGGCTTGATCTTGTCGTAGTCGGCAGGGTCAGCAAAAGTCAGAGGAAGCATACCCTGCTTCTTCAGGTTGGTCTCGTGGATACGAGCGAAGCTTCGGGTGATGATGGCCAAGCCGCCCAGGTGACGAGGCTCCAGAGCAGCATGCTCACGGGAGCTGCCCTCGCCGTAGTTCCAGTCGCCGACGACGACCCACTTGACGCCCTTCTTCTTGTAGTCACGGGCAACAGCGGGAACGGCATCCCATTCGCCAGTGGTGAAGTTCTGGACCTTGTTGGCCTCGTTGTTGGCCTCGTTGATGGCACCAATCAGCATGTTGTTGGAGATGTTGTCGAGGTGGCCACGGTACTTCAGCCAGGGACCAGCCATGGAGATGTGATCGGTGGTGGTCTTGCCCTTGGCCTTGATCAGGATGGGCACATCCTTGGCGTCCTTGCCATCCCACGGAGCGAAAGGCTGCAGGATCTGGAGACGGTCAGAGGTGGGGCTGACCTGGACCTGGACGTCGGCACGCTCCTTGGGAGGGGCCTGGTACGTGTTCTGGCCGGCATCGTAGCCCCTGACAGGGAGGCCGTCGCCGGTAGGAGGCTTGAGCATGAACTCCTTGCCATCCTTGCCAACCAGCTTGTCCTTGAGGGGGTTGAAGTGCAGGGTGCCGGCGATGGAGAGGGCAACGACCAGGTCAGGAGAAGTGACGAAAGAGTGGGTAGCGGGGTTGCCGTCGTTTCGTCCAGTGAAGTTTCGGTTGTACGAGGAGAGGATGGAGTTGGCCTCACCCTTCTTCACATCCCGACGATCCCACTGGCCAATGCAGGGACCACAGGCGTTGGCGAGGACAATGCCGCCAAACTCCTCAAAGGTCTTGAGCTGGCCGTCACGCTCAATGGTGGCGCGGATCTGCTCAGAGCCGGGGGTGACGGTGAAGACGGCCTTGGACTTGAGGCCGTGGTCGAGAGCATCACGAGCAATGGAGGCGGCGCGGGACATGTCCTCGTAGGAGGAGTTGGTGCAAGAGCCGATCAGGCCGACCTTGAGCTCCTCGGGCCAGTTGTTCTCCTTGACGGCCTGGCTGAACTTGGAGATGGGGGTGGCCAGATCGGGGGTGAAGGGACCGTTGATGTGGGGCTCGAGCTCAGACAGGTTGATCTCGATGAGCTGATCATACTCGGCACCCTCGTCCTCGCGAAGCTCAGAAGCATAAGAGCGGGCGAAGTCTCCGATGTCCTTGCGCTTGGTCGCGGCAAGGTAGTCATACATGCGGTCGTTGAAGGGGAAGAGAGAGGTGGTGGCACCAATCTCGGCACCCATGTTGCAGATGGTACCCATGCCAGTGGCAGAGATGCCCTCGACACCAGGGCCGTGGTACTCGACAATGTAGCCGGTACCACCCTTGACAGTCAGGATATCAGCGACCTTGAGGATGATGTCTGCACGACGAACGTCAGTAAAAGTGGACTCTGAGCTCAGCAAGGATTCAAAACCTACCCTTTGGCGCAGTCCAGCCGGACATCTGACCAGTCAACTTGACACCGAGGACCTTGGGGGCCTTGAGTTCCCAAGGGAGGTTGGCCATGACGTCAACAGCGTCAGCACCACCGACACCAATGGCGGCCATACCAAGACCACCACCGTTGGGAGTGTGCGAGTCGGTACCGATGAGGAGACCACCGGGGAAAGCATAGTTTTCAAGAATGATCTGGTGGATGATACCAGAGCCGGGACGCCAGAAACCAATGTTGTACTTGGCACAAGCAGTGGACAAGAAGTCGTAGACCTCCTTGTTGATGCCGATGGCGCGCTCAAGATCCTTGGCGCCGCCGACCTGGGCCTCAATCAGATGGTCGCAGTGGACAGTGGTGGGGTTCGCAACGGAGTCCATGCCAGCAGACATGAACTGCAGGATGGCCATCTGAGCAGTGGCGTCCTGGCAAGCCACACGATCGGGCCGCAGCTTAAGGTAGGACTTGCCTCGCTCGATCTCCTGGCCGTGGGGATCGTCCAGATGGGAGTAGAGGATCTTCTCGGCAAAGGTCAAGGGTCGGTTGAGCCGGCTGCGGACAATGGAGAGGTTCTCGGACATCTTCTTGTAGTTGATGAAGTTGTTCTCCTCCCAGTTGTTCTGGCGGACCTGCACGCGGAAACGGTTGTCAGCACAGCGCCCCGAGCACCAAGCACACCCACTACAACACACAGGCGAACGGCCTGCCAGGAGATAAATGAGAGCTATTCTACTGTACCTTTCTGTCGAGGGCAGAATCAGAGACGGTAGCCAGACGGCGGACGCTGCTGGCCGCGCCACCCAGGGCGCGGCTCCGAGCAATACTGCCCAGAACCTGTCTGGAAGCAAGCATGGTGCAGACTCGGCCAATTGCGGGAGGGTCTAGCGACTGCAGTCAATTGGAATAGCTGTGATGCTGGCAAGGCAGCGGAAATCAGACAACATCAGGAACAAGAAAAATCACCGTCGAGGGGGGGGCTCTGTTATAAAGAAGGCAGGGTGGAGAGTCGGCTTTGCCTGGGTGGGGGAGAGGTGTTTTCCGGCGGCTTCTGGGCACCAGTCGCTACGCCCAGAGGGGCAATAGATGGAGCCCCCGCGGCCGGGATAGCAGGACAATGACAGAATGTGCGTCTGGGAGCTGGCATGGCCCTAGCCCGGCTGGCCACTCACAGGCCGTCTAAACATAATCCCTTGGTCCGTCGTGTCATTTGAGCCGAGCTAGGCCTTGCCTTGTCCAGCCGAGCTCAAACTGGCCTTTCGCTGGAGGCTGGAGGATTTTTTTTTTTTTTTTTTTTTTTTACTTGGTTTTTTCGTTCGTCCTTTTATCTACTTATTTTCTGCTTTTTTTTTTTATCCTCTTATCCTCTCTCCGTCTTGCCGTTCGAGATAATAAGCTAGTTGGTACTTCTTTCAAGCCCTCCGTACGGGCTGCCCCGTTACCTGGGCGGTTTCGTGGCGCTACAACGTGGCAGTGTAGGTCGGTACTAGGTACCTAGGTAAGGTAGCCGGACGGTTGGTACCAGTGGTGTACTCTCCGTTTCTGTATTACGCAGCATCGATCGCAGAACTGGAGTGGTGTCGCTACTAGGTAGGTACTATGCAGACTGACTACCTAAGGTATACCTACCTACTATAGGTAGGTACCTAAGCATGCACTGTAGATTGTGATGGTTGGTCGTAGATCAAAGCAACGCACGATGGAAGCAAGCACAGGTAGGTATGAAGTAATGAGAGCCTCATGCATCGACGATTCCCGCGGTTGACCACAAAGCTGCGTAATTCCAGCGTGCCCTCCATCTCTGCAGCGCTAAGGCCCTGATGCAATTCGTGCTGAATACTTATCAGCCGGCTGAAAAATGCCAAAAAAGGTTGACCTTCCCTTTCTAGGAAGGGATCGGCAGCATAAAGTCGTTCACAAAAATCTGAATGCCTCAGACCCCGGTCTTAAGGTATCGCGCTAGCAGGGGCCGCTTCATTAACCGTAAAAGGAAATTTTATCACGTGTTTCCAGGAAATCTCACCAAATCTAGGGGTCAGCGACTGAATACTTTTCAGCCAGCAACGGGCATATTATTTTTCAGCCGCTGGTTTTCAAATTCAACCCCAGAAAGATACATCTGCTCCCCCCACTTAGCGCATATTTTCAGAAGTCACTTTTTCAGCCGGCTGAATACTTTTCAGCACGAATTGCATCAGGGCCTAAGGCGAAACGTGTGGTGCATCATCAGATGCTACCCCTACTAGCCTTCCGGGCGTGTAGAATGTGCGCGAAACGCTACGCTACCCAACATCCCCAGGCATGTGACGTCGCAACAACCAGCGTCGCCCGCTGAGCATGCAAAGCAAACTTGAGGTGCATCGCCAGGCGGACAAATCGGCGATGCGTGAGTGGCTTCGTCGAGACACTGCGGCATTGCCGTGCGCCAATATCCCCCGCGCGCCTTCACTGGAATGCAGGATAATACTAGCATCAACTGGACAGATACCCCGTATCAAAGCGCAAAAGCGCAATGTTCATATTGCTGCCCCAGGAGGCAGCACGAGTAGCCGCGCCTTGACCTCGGCACGAGGCAGCCGAATCATCGGTCGCCGTTGCAAAGCTCGCTTTTGCGAACTTCTCGGCAATACATCTCGGATCCCGACGTGGCTTTAGACGGAGCTCCGGGCCCTAGTAGCGCCACACGGACTTTGTTTGCCCTTTGATACGACGGAGCAACGGATGCTTTTTGTCAGCCTTTACCAGCGGCACCAGGACGGGCAACTGTCAAGCACTGGTAGTAATAAATAGTGGCTCATCTTCGTGTCTCGTCAATTCGTTTCATTATTATATCGAGCGGCTCCATCGTGACCATAATACCGAAGAAGGCATCCCCAAAAGATACCATCGCAGACAACGCCTTGCTAAATCTAGTTCTAATGCGATATGTATTGGAAGACAGCAGATACCTCGCTTCCTCCGTGTTCTTGCCGAAGCAACAAATCTTGTATGGGCTGCAGCCCGGCATTGACAAAATGGTTCCATGTGCTCGTATCGCCATACAACATGGCAGGGGACTTGACGAACTGTCTGCCGTCCGGCTTGCATCTCTTGCACTTGAATGTATCGTGGGTGTCGCTGGTCGTGTCTGGCCGATATTGGAAAAGCTCCCTGAGGCTGTCGAGGGAGAAATGACGCTCCACGTCTTCGGCCGAATCCACCACGCATGATGATAAGCTCTGCTTGTGAGACTGCCTCTGGAAGATCTTCTCCTCAATAGTGCCGGTGGCGATGAAGCGGTACACGAAGCAGTCCTTCTTCTGGCCGTCTCGCCAGACTCGAGCGAGCGCTTGTTGATCAGCGGCAGGGTTCCAGTCCGGATCAAACAGTACAAGGCGATTCGCTCCGATGAGGTTGATGCCGCAGCCTCCTGCCTTGCTGCTCAACAAAAAGACGAACTCGTCGCCGTTTGGATCGTTGAAACGGTCAACCAACTTTTGACGTTTGTTCACGTTCATGGTACCGTCAAGGCGTAGACACCCGTATTGGCGATCCCTGCAGAGACGTTCAAAAAGATCCAAGGTCGACGTGTAGTTGCTGATGAGCACAATCTTGTCATTGGTGTCTTCTCGAATCTTGGCCAGCATTCGATCGAGGACTTGCATCTTCCCCGAATACCAGGGCTTGATATCCCGATCCCTCCCGCGAGCTTCCTTGGGGACATAGTCATCCGGGAAGCATTTCTCCGAGCCAGGAAGGTCATCCGAGAGGTTCAGAAGATCGGGGTGGTTGCAGAGCTTCTTGAGAATGTTGATGGCTTTCAGGGGTTGACTGCCCTTGCCGCGGAGAAGTGCTTGGATATCCGGACTCGTGATGAAATAGTTGTAGAGGTCGATCTGGAACGGTGCCAAGTTGCAAAAGACGACGTGTTCATATTTGACCGGGAGGTACTTGGACAGGATGTCGTTGGTCCGGCGAATTAGGAATTTGTTGACAACACTGAGCAGCTCGCCGGTGCACTCGTCTCCGCGTCTGCGTTCTTCTTCCGTCGCATCTGCATCACGGCCCCGCAAGATGGGAATCTCGAACCGTTTTCGAAATTCCAGTCGCGATCCCAGTAGATCAGGGTTGGCAAAACTCGTCAGGGCGAAGTATTCTGTCAGATCGTTTTGGATAGGTGTGCCGGTCAGGATAACCCGTCTGGACACGTCCAGGTCGTTCAGGGCATTGAAGGTGTTGCTGTCTGCATTCTTCAAGCGATGGCCTTCGTCACAAAACAGCAGGCCGATCTTGGTGTGCTTCAGCTCCTCAACATTGAGACGCAGAGTCTCGTACGAGACAATGATGACCGGTCGAGTGATGGATCGGCCAGAGGCAATTGCCCATTGGCGAAGCTGTCTTTTCAACTCCTCCTTGGGTGCCTTGCCGTCAATGGCAAATGGGTTGATGGCGTTAGGACCGAGCCATTTCGTCAGCTCGTTTGCCCAGTTTTTCACCAAACTCGCAGGGCAGACCACAATGGCCTTTTGTATGGTAGATTTTCCGGCATTGGGGGATTGCTTAAGCAGCGTCCACATGAGGGTGATACATTGCAGTGTTTTGCCAAGTCCCATCTCGTCGGCCATGATGCATCCATGGGCCTTCTCGTCAACCAACCCCGTAACACACTTGTACATGAACTTGACGCCTTCGATCTGATGAGGACGAAGACATTTTGCAATCTTGGGATCGATGACAACCGGCACCTTTGGGTGATCTTCCTCCACTTGTTTCTTGATTCCAAGAATCTCGGCCAGGCTTTTATGCACGATTGGGCTGTCGATTTTGGAGGGCTCCGCCTGGGTCTGCACCGCAATCTCTTTGGCCGCAACTGGCTTCGCATCAACAGTGGGGTCGTACAGAACAATGGCGAACTCTCCAGATGGATCGTGAAGAGGCTTGGGAACGAAAACAACGCCGCGTCTGAGCCCAAGCGTTGGTGGCGGTCTTGATGCATCGTACGCGGCCTGCGACTTGTCCTTCAGAGGAACAGAGAAGGCCTTCCGGAAGACGACACTCTTATCCTTCGCTTGGAAGACTGGGAATTTGGGCAGTGGCTGTATTTGGCGACCTCTAGCATCATAAGACGCATCAATACTCGACGGTTCGTTTTCATCGGCGCCTCTGTAATCAACCTTTCTCTTTTTTCTAGCAGGGCGATCCGACGTGGATGGTGCGGTGGCCGACGAGGGACACTTGAACGGTTTGCGAAGCGTGTCCAGATTCTGAGGTCTGGACGCCTGTCGATTCAACTTGCCCGGTGTTCCATCTTTCAGCGCCGAGATCGAGGGCGGACTAAGTTGGTCAACAAAGCTGTACGTCCAGTGAGCTGGGGGATCAGAATCACCTACGTCGCCGTCATAGTTCACAAACGCAGATCTCAAAGCTTGGTAGTATCAAAGGAAAGGGGGGAAAAAGGCACAAAACAACACGCTGGCGCTTCAAGCAGAGTCATACAGTACACGAGATGATGAATTAGTCGACGCGTCCAGATGCGATCGGGTCGTGGTTCGCCGCCACGAGATGATACGCGGTCTCACGTGACCAATGTAAACACCAACTCATGGCTTACGAAGCATCGTTCTATTACATGTGACATGTGAGGAAGGTGAGGCGTAGGCATGAGGTAAGGTACCTTTACAAGGTCTCTGAGATAGCGTAAGTACCTAGTCGTACTGCGCCTGGAATCACAGGTTACTCGAGTTTTCTTCAAGCATTTCCCACCAGCATGATTGCCAGCTGACGGAGAGAGAATATGAGCACCCAGATCTGGCTGGCTTACGTTGTATGAAAAGTCAACTCGGCCACAAAGGAAGTCAGACCCCAAAGGCCGCCTACTATCAAAATGGTAGAGGCAACCCGCGGCTTGAGAGCTTGAGTGGTGAGGAGACAAAGACAGTGCTCCGCTAAGGTACGATGAACTTCATGACTGATTGCTATATACTCTTCAGATACGAGATGCGGCATCTCCTGATGTAGGTACCTTATTTGTGGGCTTATTCAAGAATCAGCCTGTTGAAGCAGTTTCATTTGACGTTCATTGCCCATGTTTACTTCGCTCATGATCCATTCATACACAGCCCACTGTATGGCATTAACAACAAAAGCTCTGACGCTGCAGACAGTTAGGCCCCTGAAAAAAGGACGAATCCCGCCGTCTCTGTACGTGTCCTTGGCCATCTGCCACGCTCCATACCGCCTATTGCCCGCCATAGCCGTCGTTGCCTTGTGGGACTGCTGCTGTTGCTGTGTCTGAAGGCGCGACTTGATGACGTCGAGGGGAAACACGCTGGCCCAGGTCGCAATTCCAGCGATGCCACCGCACAGCAGTACTTTTGACGTGTCTCGTCTCCCAGAGGCAGCGTCGTCGTGCTCTCGCGCAGCAGGCCAGTGGCGATGGGCCAACTCATACGTCCAGAAGTAGAAGCCATAGCCAATGCTGTCTCGGAGCGCGGTGACAACGCCGCCATGGTAGAGACCCTTTACACCGTCTCGTTGCAGGATCTGCTTGAAAATCGCCCAGCTCGACATGGCGGGCGTGGACATTTGAGCCCGGCACTTGATCAGCTCGGTCGGAGCGCTTACGACCCATACCGCAAGGCCGCTCACTGCGCCGGCCGTCCAGGTGACCCATCCGGGAGTCGGCGTCGATGCTGAGCCTTTCAGCATTGCCTCTGACCGGTTGTAGGAAAAGAAGAGCAGCGCGTTCAGAGCCCCGTAGCCGAAGATGGGAGCAGCGGTGCCTTTCAGGAAGGCCACAGAGGTCTGGCTGTAGAGCTTCTCGGCCACATGGCTTCTGGTTTGCCGACGTACTTTCTCAATGTCTAGGGGGTTGCCTACTATGATGCCGACGATGCCGCTGAGATAGCCCGCCCAGAAGTCGGCCGACATGGCGGTGGACAGCCAACTTCAAGAAATGGCTGTAGACGCTATTAGGTGACGGGCTTTATGAACATGTATGGGCGGGATCTTAGTACAAGTAGGTAAATAGGTAGTAGTAGTAGTAGTGATGTTTGGCGCAATCACATGCAATTCCACACGTTGCCGTCTTGCACTAAATCTGCGCTTGTCTCCTCCTTTGCCTTGCTTTCCATAACTTCAGATTCGCCTCAGTAAGGTATTAGTTGATGCGAAAACACCAGCATCTGGTCTATTGGTACCTGCATTTACCGTCGCATACGCAGCTCATGTAGCAGTTATATCGCACGCTCAGCATCTTGCAGCTGCCATCCGTCCTCTGTCTGTCTAACCCTTCCATCCTGCTCCAGTTTGGCCAGCATCTGCACCACCCCGCCGCAAGCCGCCATGTGCAGATCCTCACGTACATCCTTGTATACAATCTTGACAATGTCCATGGGCGTCCATATCTGCCTATTGTTGTAGTTGTTGTTGTTGCTGCCGTCAGAGTTACCGTTTGAAGTGCCGCCCCTCATTGCCCGTAAGACCTCTTCCTCCCGCTGACGGCGGTGCTCGACATACTCGGCAATCTTCTCGGGCCCATTGTCAACCACAGGGCCGTGTCCAGGATAAAGTCGCCCGGAGAAGCGTGTCTTCATCTCCTTGAGACTCTGAAGATATGTCGCCAGGTCTTCGAACACGGCAGTGCCCTGCCCAAGAACATTGTCGCCCGCGAACATTGCATCTTCCTCAGTAAGCACGAACACCATGTGGTCTTTTGTATGCCCAGGAGTACGGCAGGCCGTTAGGGTCGCATCCTCGACCTGGAATGCGTCGCCGTCCTGGATAGGCAGCTGTCCTGCATCCGGGCTGTTCTTGAATACCTTCACTTGGGGGAAAGCATTGACCAGGTCTCCGATGCCGCCGGTGTGGTCATGATGCCAATGTGTAATCAGTGCCAACTTCACCGTCGCATTCTCGTCAGCGAGCGTTTGCTTCAGCGTCTGTATCCAAACTGGGCGACCTTCGCCGGTATCGATCAAGATACGAGCATGGCCAGAACCCAGCAGATAGGTGTTGGTGCCCTGCAGTGCGAATTTCCCCGGGTTGCCGCCCAGGATTCGAATGCAGCGCGGGCTGAGCCGCTGGACCGTGGGAAGGGCTACAAGGGCGGCTGCCATTGCCTGTCTTTGTGGTTTTCTTCAACGTCTTTGTATGATACTAAGCCGCTTCTTGCACACTCCAGAGGCACGAATGAACAGGTGTAATTTGCGCCGAGTCAAAGCAGATAAGGTAGAAAACGCCTATTGCTCAGTAAAGGATGCAGTTGGTGAATCCAAAGCTACCTTACAATGTGTGTCCGCGGCTGGGGTAGTCTCTTATACACATAGGTAAGACATTAAGGTACTCACTTGTCGCATTACATAACACGAGCCGAGGTTCTAGATCGACCAAATCGCCCAGCGAAGGAGTTCATGCAGCACGAGGTTCCTCTCATCGAGCTGCTTTACTCCCGATGGCGGGATACCAGTTCCATGGACCGGTTAGAGAGAGACAACAATCAGCAGCTGAGCAGAGGGTTCCTTATCCAGGGTGAAATGAAGCAGCTTCAGTTCTTTCTCCTTGTCCCTTTTGTGCCTCGAGTGCTACCTCTAAGCTTAAGAGCCTCCTGTGTCACGCTAAGAGTCGGATCTGGTCCTCGAAGGCGTCCACAGGTATTATTCCGTCATCGCCCAGGTCGCACAAGGCTCCAAATCAGTGCGCTAGGCAGCTAGCTGCCACGTTATTCGCTGCAGCGACCCATGCAGTAAGGCTGCCTTGCATACCTCTAGGTAGACTAACGGGCGGGAGTGCCTACCTCACACCATCAACCACCACCTTGAACATATTGAACCACCCCCTTCGACGGCTTGGATTTTTGAAGGCGTTGCATCTCCTTCGACATCCTCACCCAGCATCAACACTGCGTCGCCACGATACGTCCTCCGCCGCCAGTCAAATACTTTCTCGAGCTTGACAATTCAAGTGACAAGCTTCGCATGATCACCACTCGTCGTGGTATCTCTTCATCATGAGCAACGACAGCATCTCCGATTTCCTTGCGCAGCAACGAGACGCAGCTCCGGAAGAGCTTCAGCCGCTCATCCTCAACTTCGAGGACTACTGGGAGCGCAAGCTCTGGCACCAGCTCACAGATGCCCTCGTCGAATTCTTCAATCATGATGGGAGCGCCCCGCAGCGCTTGGCCTTCTACAATGTCTTCATCCTCAAGTTTGCCGATAAGATCAACAAGCTGAAGCTGGTGATGCTGGCCCTCAAGGCTGCCACACAATGCAAAGGTTCGTCTCAGGCACCCGACTATACAGAGGGGGGAGAGGGCGTGACTAGAGTACTAACAATTGACAAAAAAAAGATGATCGCGAACGCCTGGCCTTCCTACAGTCAGTACTCAAAAAGGTGGACACGGAGGACTCTCAGGATGCGCTCGTGTTTGCTTCTGTTGCAGTGGCCCGGGTCAAACTGAGCCTTGGCGAGCTGGAAGACGCAAAGAAGGACCTGGACGCCGCAGAGAAGCTGCTGGATTCTTTCGACTCTGTTGAGGCGGTGGTCCACGCCGCCTTCTACGATGCCAGTGCCAGCTACTATCAGGTAGGCTCTTCTCTCACCTGCTGCGCCGCTAAAGACTTGCTCGAACACTTGTCACTGACCTGGCTGTCTATTAGCGCAAGGCGGACTTTGCAAACTACTACCGGACGGCCCTTCTTTATCTGGCATGTATCGACCTGTCAACGCTCTCGGACGAGGAACGGCTTCGAAGAGCCTACTACCTAAGCGTTGCCGCCCTGGTATCTACCAGCATCTATAATTTTGGCGAGCTGTTGCTGCATCCTATCTTGGACACCCTGGGTCGGAGCGAGGATAATGCCTGGTTGCGCGACCTCCTCTTCGCCTACAACCGCGGAGATCTCGCCGCCTACGAACTACTTTCAGATAACATTGCCTCCAACCAGCTGTTAAAAGACAACTCGGACAGCCTCCGACAGAAGATCTACCTGGCCGCACTGACAGAAGCCGTCTTTCGCAGGCCACCGCACGACAGGACCATGTCCTTTGCTACAATTTCCCAGGAAACCAAGGTTCAGCCTCAGGAGATTGAGCATCTGGTGATGAAGGCTTTGAGCTTGGGCCTCCTTCGCGGATCGATAGACCAAGTAAGCCAGATTGCACACATCACCTGGGTCCAGCCAAAGGTGCTGGATATGAAACAGATTGAGAGTATGCGCAACCGGCTGCTCGAGTGGGACTCGAATGTCAACCAGCTCGGGAACTGGATCGAGGCGGCTGGTCAAGATGTGTGGGCCGCATAAGCATCGTCACAATCAATAGCACCTTTGTGGATCATGCAACAATGCTGGATTTGGAGAGGCAGTGTAGAGTAGTATACCGCAAGAACGCATTTCAAATCCATTGAGCTCTTGAGTAGCATGCAACCATCTGCCTCTTGTGTATCTGGTGACTACGCTCTGGTCTCGTCGCGATTCAATGACCCGGCGAGTTGTATGCACCCGTTATCGCATGGAATTTGTTCTCTAGAAGAAAAGGCTCGATGCCAGTTCCACGGCCAGGGGGACAGGAATCTCGTCACCTCCGGAAAGCAGGAATCAGAGTGTTTGTCGCGCCAATGAGCCAGGCGGGCCACCACACACACCATATTACGACCGGCGTATACATCCCCCACACGTTCCAACCTAAGCTAGCAGCTTTCAACACTTCCGATATGGTGAGGCCGCTGGTCCATGCTGCAGTTGAAATCACAACAGGCGGTGAAGTCAAGATCAACAGCGCTACGAAACCCCATCGAGCAGCCCGGCTGTTGGTTGGTTGGAGGAAAGTGAGAGGGCTAGCCAGGAGACCGACGAGAAAGGCGAGTGAGAAGTTGAGTGTGCTGAGCGTGGCAAGGGATACGCCAAGAATCAACAGCGAGAAGGATTTTGTAAGCTGAAGGTACTGCAAGGTGGGCTTGTGGACGGAGGCAACGGCGAAGGAGAAGACGGCTGGGAGGGCGGTTGACAACGTAGAGAAGATTCCAAACGCCAGGGGCAGGGCCTGGTCATTAGCGGAACTCGGTCAGCATTCCGGGTCATGGCAGTCAACGGCATGAACGTGGGTTCCAGCTTACCTTGATGCCAAGGTGGTTGAAGACAAACAGTGGAATCGCAGAGATGGCGTGGCACGTCGCAACGAGGGCAAGCGGCGAGAGAAGGTTACGCTCTGCGGTAGGTGGTGAACAGGGCGCCGATTTGACGACCCCTTTGCGATCCGCATTGGCTCCCTTTGGCTCGTCCCAGGCTCCTTTCTCGATCGGCTGCCCACTCTTCACCCAAAGAAAAATGGCCATGATGGTGAAATTGGCGGCAAGCAGCATGGCGCTAGGAAGATACGTGCCAATGCTGACGAAGCGGTTCTTCTGCATGAGAAGGTAGAAGAAGAAGCTCTGATGCAGATGCTCCAAGAGGTTGTTGAGACTTCTGAAAGATCCCTCCACAACCCTCCCCATCGCCATCTCATCGTGCCATCCTTGGCCGGTGGGCTGCAGAGTTACGGCGTCGACGTGGTAAGGAATGAAGCTACTATGGGGTCCTGTCGGGTACCCAAGGCCCTGATAGAGCATTCCGCGAAGCATCGTTTGGAGCCGGTCGTGATAACTGTCAGTGTGACCTGTCATTTGCTGGACGGTGGTCTCAATGCCCATTTGACCGCCTGCGATGTTGACAATCGAGTTGATGAGATCGAGATTGGGCAGTTGGCCGTTCGTACCATCGTAAATGATGTGGAGTTCGTGATATCGCTCCTCCTGAGGGTAGTCGATCGCGAGGGCTCCCTGAAGCGCGCCAGACTTGAGCGGCAGTGGTGCAATATGTTCGGAGTCATGCGCATCATGATATGCGTCGACCCAGGCTTGCGTGCCCGTTGTACTATCCGGAGGTAGGAGAAGAATGATGTCTTTTGACCATAACGACCAGCCTGCGAATTGTCAGCGAACAAGGACCATTACTTCATGTACAAAGCTCCGGCAGCAAAAGCACGGACTGACGTTTGAAATAGCGAGCCAGGGTGAGAACGAGCGCAACACCATTGCGATTGAGTTGTTCATCTATGCTCCTCCACGCAGCCACAAGGACGATGGCCTCGGTAGCGTCGCCCCGCGGAGCTTGCAAGATGCCGTACACATTCTCGCCGCTATATGTCTCCCCGGCCGAGTGATAGGTGTAGTTCTGTCGGCCGACTTTGACTCCCAAGCCGGTCAGGATGGTTTCCAGCTTGTCATTGACCCTGGTCCCCCACGTTAGCCATGTGTGGCGCCACGGTCACCCAGAGGTCAGATTTCGGCCACCGACTCGTAATTGTTCTTACTGGCTAGCAGGTCTACTTCATGCCTGAATGCTCGGAAGATGTGTTGTTCGCTGCCTCCAAAGTACGTGTGCACCTGTCCAGGCAGAAGAGCGTTTTCCGACACGTAGGTCCGCCTCGAATAGTTGTCCAGGGGCAGCAGAAGGAGCCAAACGACACCAACGACGATGCAAAGCGCAGAAACGTACGGGGGGATCTTGAGCAGCCGAGGATCGCGACGCAATGACAGCGCTGTGGCTTCGAGTGGCATCAGTTAGTGCACCGGCTACGTTGCAAAGACACGAGCACATACAGAGCAGTCGCGGCATGTCAGCTGCTGAACGCGACAGACAAGGGCAAATCCACCACTTAGTGGTTCGATCTCAGCCGGGAGGTTGACAGCGAGCTGCGAGGTTTCGAGAAATCCGGTCTCATAAAGGCTGGCGACGTCCAGAAGCACCTGGGAAGCTTGGCTCCTGTACGAGGTGCGCCTTACCTGCTATCTCTTATCTGTTGTCTCTGGGCTCCTTGACTGACGTTCCCGAGGTGGACCAGACATTTTAGACTGATTAGATAACCACCAACTAGTACAAACTGCTACCTTAGGTACCTTAGACACCTCAATACTAGGTAGGTACCTATAGGGCGGGGTGGTTTTTTAGTAAGAGGTGTGATTATAACCACCTATATAGGTAATAGTTATTTAATATAGTTAAAGCGCTATACTTTTAATATAGTGTTTAATGCTCTCCTGCATTATAAAGCTTTTATAAACTAATAGCGCTTTTTAAATTTATATATATCTTATATATAAATATTATTTCTTATTTAAACTTTATATTACTAGTTTTTATAATATTTTTATAATATAAATTATTAAGTATTATATAGCTATTATAAATAGTATTTTATAATTATAAACTATTTTAATTAAAAATGCAGTTAATTTTATAAATTATAATATAAAGTAATACTATTTTAAAAATAAAGTAAATTATTAATTTTAAAATAGTTATTATATAAAATTAAAGTGTTTTTATTTAAAAATAACTATAAGTAAAAATAATTTTATATTATAAGTATAAAGTTTTAATAAAAGCTTTAATATAAAAGTATTTTTTTTATAAAAGTATTACTTTAATATTATTAGTTTTTTTAATTTAATAATTATATTAAAAATATATTATATATAGCTTTTTATAATTATAATAATTATATATATAATAAAGTATATAATTTAATAATAATATATTATTATATAGCTAAGTTAGTTAATAAATTATTAAGTAAGTATTTTATAATATATATATTTATATAAGTTAAAGAAAGTTAAAGTCTTTATTTAAAATAGTACTTATAGTAAAACTTAGTAAAATACTTTAATACTACTTAGCTTAAGTATTAATAATTATCCCTCTTTTTTTAATAATATTTATATATATAGTATAACTAAGCTTTATTTATTAACTACTTAGTATTTATAAATTAAATTCCTCTTTTTTATTAAAAGAAAACTCTTTACTTATTAAAGTTTTATTTAATATAGTTTTATTTAATAAAGAGTTTATAATATTATTATTATTTTCTTTAGCTAGGCTATTAATATTATTATTATTAAGGGCTTTAATATTATTAGTAGTTTAAGTAATAATAAGCAGTTAATATATAAGTATATTATAAAAGTTTATATAGTTTACAAATTAAATTACTATATTCTTTTAATTATTAAATAAGATTGCCTTTTAAGTATAATATAATTTACTAGCTTAGTTTAATAAAACTTTTTTTATTTTTTATATAATATAAAATAAACCTAAAGTAAATAAATATTATAAGTAATTAATATAAAATAATAATAAGGTTAAGTAATAAATATAAAAAATAAAAAAACCTACTTTTATTTTTAAGGTTAATTTTTAAAAAGAGCTTATTTATAATTATAATAAGGGCTATATAGTTATATTTTTATTATATTAATATCTTAATAATATAATATATAAAAGTAAATATTATTAAAGGTATATATAAGTAAAAGGATAATAATTTATTTATATTTATTATAATATAAAAAGTAAAAAAAAAAAAAAGAGTTAGTAATTAGTAAAAAAAGAAAAAGTATTAGCTATTAATAAAAATAGTAAACTACTTAGTAAAATAATTTATTTTTAAATCTTATAATAAGTTAGTATTTTATTATTATTATAAATATAATAAAATAGCTTATTAATAATAAAAAAAATAAGTTTAAGTATTATTATTATTTATTCTTAACTTAATTTACTTTAATATCCTTTTAAATATAAATAATTATAAGTATTCTTAAGTAAGTTAATACTTTATTACTATTTAAATATTATATTATATCCTTTATTATTTTTTTTATTTATTAATACTATTTATTTCTTACTTATTTTTATATTATTAAAATCCTTAATAATATAGTTATTAAAACTATATATATACTAATTTAAAAAAATAAATTTTAAAAACTATAATATTAAATAATAGCTTTTATAAATATTAGTTTAAATATTATATTTCTTACTTTTAATAGCCTTAATAATATTATTATTATTTTTTTTTAAAATAGTACTTTACTTATATTTTTTAAGTATTTACTTCTTCTCTTTAACTATATAAAAGCTATTATTATTTAGTAGCTTACTACTTATATATATAAGATTATATATATAAAGTAAAACTTTTAATTTTTTATACCCTTAAGTAATAAAAGGATTAAATTATTTATCTCCTTTTATATAAAAACCTTAGCAGTTTACTTTAAAATTATTTATAATATTAAAATAAGTATTTATAAATACTATTTATAACTTAAAAAGCTTTACCTTAAAATATCTAAAGTAGTATATAAAAGCTTTTAAAAACTTATAAATTCTTAAACCTTTAATAAAATTAATAATACCTTTTTTATATAATTTACTAAATATATAATAAAGTATATCTTATTATATAGTATATTTAATACTATTAGCTATATTACTTTTTTTAAAAATTTAAAATTAATAATTATAAAATAATAAAGTTATAAATACTAAATAATAAATAAACCTTAATAAAAAGTAAATTAAAAAGTAAAAATAAAGCTAAGTAATATAAAAGTAAAATAAATATAGTTAAAGTATAATTAATAATAAAGTATTAAAAAAAAACTAAAAGCTAGAGGATAGTTAAAAGTTAAAGAAAAGAAGAAAAGTTAAAGAAAAAAAAAAGTTAAAAAAAAGAAAAAAAGTTAAAAAAAAGAAAAAAGTTATAAAAAAAAGTATATAAGCTTAAAGTAATATAAATTATATAAAATAAGTAAGTTATTTTATTTTATATTATATATTATTATAAATAATAGCTATTTATAACTTATATATTATATATACTTTACTAGCTAAAAAGTATTTAAAATAAAAGGCATTTAAATTATAAAAATCTATACTATAGTACTTAAACTTATAATAGGTATATAATTTAAAATATTAACTATTATATACTTTTTTATATAAGTACTATAATACTATAATAATATAAATAAATAAAAAATAAATTATATATACTTTTTATTAAAATAAAAAGGTATATTACTAGGTTATATTAAACTCTTATACTATATTACTATTTATAAAATAATAAATATATATTAAAGCATAATATAAACTAAAAGAATATTTATTAATATTATAAAAATAACTATTTTAAAATATATTATATAAAACAGTATTAAATATAATTCTATTATTATTATAATTATTTACTTATATTATAGTAATAACCTATATTAAAAAAAATAAAAAATAATACTAATATAACTATTAAAAGTATAAAAGCTATATAAAAAAAGAGATAACCTTAAAATACTATTTAAAAAGATATATATTTATATAAACTTATATATAGTTAGTATAAGTATATAATATAATATAATAGTATAATAAAATTAATTAACCTTAAAAACTATATATTATTTACTTTTTAGCTTTATTATTAAATAACTCTTTTAAAATATATATATTAATTATAGCCTAAATATTAATTTAATTTAAGCCTAGTATAGCCTTTTTTTATAATACTTTTTAATACTTAATATACTTAACTTTTATAAAATTAAAATAGAATTTATTATATATAGCTGCTTTATTATACTAATGCTATTTTATTAAGGAGAATAGTTATTTATATAATATATTAGCTATATTATAATTCTTAATACTATTTTTAGTATTTTATTTTATTTTTAAATAAGTGCTTATATTTACTTATAATATTAAATTAATTTATATTAAGTATATTTATTTTATAAGTAATATTAAGTATACTAATACTTATATTATTAATATATTTACTTTAAAAACTTTAAGATTTTAAAAAACTTTTAATAAAAGTTAAAAATATAAATAAAGTTATTTATTAAATATTTTCTTTTAAACTATATTTAGTATAATTTAAAAGTATTAAGCTTTTTAAATTTATTATTATAAGTAATTAGGTTATAAATAAACTTCTTATAATAATATTTATTAATAGTAAGTAAGATAATAAAAGTTAAGGTAATATAAGTTACTTACTTAAAACCTACTTATAACTTTATTTTTTTATAAGTTAGTTAGTTACTAAAATTTCTTATATTTATATTTAAAATAGTAATCTTTTTATTTCTTACTTAAATTATTAAAGTAAAAGGCTATAATAGTGCTTTTATATAAATAATTTAAAAATACTAAGTAAATAATATAATATATAACTTTATATTTATTAAAAAGGTCTTTAATTTAATTAGTTTACTTTTTATTTTTAAATTTATACTATTTAATAATATTTAGAATTTAAAATAGCTACTAGGCTTAATTAAGTATAAGACCTAAATTAGCTACTTATTATAAAAGTTATTAAATTAAGTAGTAAAAGAGTATATAAATAAACTTATTTAAACCCTTAATTAGTACTAAGTAAAGGTTTTATTTTTTTTTATAAGCTAAAGATATATTATTTAAAAGCATTTTAAATATAGGCATTATATCTTTTATTATTTATACTATAAGAATATTTATAAATAATTATATAATTTTATAGCTTAGCTATTATATTACCTTAAGTCTTATATTTTAAGTTATTACTTATATATTATTAACTTAAGTACTAGTAAGGCTTAAAGTTAAAGTAAGTTTTAATAATAAAGAAATAGTCTTTTTTTAAAAAGCTATTATATACTATAACTAAGGAGTAACTAAATATAAGGTACTTAAAGTAAAATTATTATACTATAAGCTATATTATAAAAGTTATAATAAAAAAAGAAATATAAAATTAAAAAAAAGTAAAAAATAAAAAAAGTAAAAAAAAAAAAAAAATATAAAAATTAACTAACTAAACTTATAATAATAGTATAAAAGAAAAATAAAAAAAAATATAATAAATAAAAAGGAATATTAAAAAAAAACTTAAAGTAAAGGAGTAAGTATAAAAAAAAGCTTATTTTTATATTAAAAAAAAAGAAATTAATATTAAAGTCTTATACTAATTTAATAATAACTATATTTATTATATAATTAAAATAAGTAAAGTTTAATATATTAATATTTTTATTTAATAAAAGCTAATAAATATAATTAAGGCTTTATATAAATTTACTATAAGAAAAATATTATATATAACTTAATAATAAATATAATATATCTTTATTTAAAGAAAGTTATTAATTTTTTAAACTTTTTAATATATCTTACTTATTATACCTTAAATATAGTTATTTCTAGTATTAATAAAAGGAGGTAGTACTATTTAAAAAACCTATTAATTAAGATTATTTTTATAGTAGTTATAATAATAGCAGGTATAAGAATAAGAATTATTATAAGTATTTATAAAAAAAAAGGCAGTACCTTTAATATAAAAAGTAAAATTATATTTTAATAAAAATATATAATTAAAAAATTAGTTTAATAAGCTTAATAATAAAGACTTTAAAATAGTTATAGTAAATATAATAGCTAAGCTACTAGTTAATATTATAATAAAGCTATTTTAACCTTAAGGATTTTAAAAGTATATAAATATTATAAATACTAAAATAATACTTAATATAATTAATTATATATTAATAAATTAAAATAATAAGCTAGTAAATAATATTATTTTAAAAAGTATTAACTTTAAGAAGATAAAAATTATAAAGTAAAATAAATACCTTAATAACTATAGCTTTAATAAAAATACAATTAAAAAATAAAAAAAAGCAAATTATAAAAGTTAAATAATATTAATATATACCTTAAAAATAATTTTAAAAATATTAGCTTTTTAAATAGCTTAAGTAATATATAACCTTATAAAAAAAGTTAAATATATTATAAAATCTCTTTAATTATTAGCCTTTATAACTGCCTTAATATTATAAAAGTAATAATATAATATTACTTAAAAAAAATATTAGTAATTAAAAAAAGTTCTTTAATTAGTTAAAAGTATTAAAAAGCTTTATATATTACCCCTTTATAAAAATATATTATAAAATAAACTTTAATAAAGTATACTATTACTTACCTTTTAAAAGTAAAAGCTAAAACTTAATAAGACTTTAATACTATTTTAAGTATTCTTAATAAAAAAAATTCTAGTTTTTAATATAAAATTAGTCTTATAAGCTTACTTAAGTTTTAAGGCTAATTTATAAAATCTTTATTAAAGTATAAGGTATTTAATAAATAGTAATATATTAAAACCTTAAAAAGCTTATTAATAAAGTAAATTAATTTAAATAATATTTAAATAGTATGCTTATAATAAAAGTAGTAAACTACTATAGCTATTAGATTTTATTTTATAAAATTATATTAAAAAGAACTATAATATATATTATATTAATTAAATTACTTACTATAGTTTAAATTATTAAAAATAAATTACTATTTTTAAAAGTATAAGTAAGTATATTTTTAAAGTTTAAGATATTTATTATATTACTAATTTACTACTTAAGATTTTATAACTTTTTTATAAAATATACTTTTTATAAGTATTAATAGTATTTTAAAAGCTTTTTATTATATTAAATTCCTACTATTTACTTTAGCTTAGCTAAGTTAAAGGCTAATTAATTAATATTTAAATAAATTATTTTTTTAATTTTATTTTATTAATATATAAACTGCTAAGCTTATTATATACTATATAATACTTTTTTAATAAGGCTAAGGGAGATTTTTAATTAATAAGGCTAATAACTTTATTATATAGTAAAAAGAAAATTATAATATATAAAAAAGACTACTTTAAAAAGTATTTTATAAATTTAAAAATAATTTTATTATTATTATTTATATTTACTAATATATTTAAATTATTTTAAAATATATACTACTTACTTAAAGGGATTTATATAATTTTATAATATTTAAATTAAGATATATACTTAAAATAAAGTAGTTTTATTTCTCTTATCTTAGGCCCTTTTATATTTAATATTATTAATATATTTAAGTTTATATACTATACTTATAAGCTAAATGCTAATATAAAGCTTATTATAAATAGTAAAAAAATATTTATTTACTTATTTACTAATATAATCTTAAGTAATATACCTTTATAATAAAAGCTATTAAGCTATTTTTTTTATAAAGTAAATAAACCTTATAAATTTTACTTTATTTTAAGTAATAGTTAAGTAAACTTTAACTTTAATATTATTAAGTTTAGTAAATATAAAAAATAGCTATTATTAAACTTAAAAAAAATATAAGTAATATTAAGTAAGATAAAGTAAGTAAAAGCAGCTTTAAGTTTAAGGATATATAATTAATAGCAGCTAATAAAAGTCTTTAATATATTTATATTATTATATAATATTATATTTTTAACTTTTTACTTTAAATACTCTCTTTCTTACTTTTAATTAAGTTTAAAGCTGCCTTATTAATACTGCCTACTTTAAATACTAAGGTTTTTTAAAAGTCTTTATTTTATTAGTTTTTAATAAAATTCTTATACTTACTAGTATAAAAAGCATAAATAAAGCTTTTTATATAATACTATTCTTACTTATATAAAAATAACTTTAATCTCCTTTATAATACTTAAATTTATAATAAATATAAAAGCTTATATATAACTATATTATTTTTTAATTATTTTATATTATTAATTTAAAAAAAATATATTAGGCTAAATATTTATTTTTTATTATTAACTTTAGTACTAGCTTTTTTTAACTTTAATTAATTTTTATTATATTCTGCTATATTATTTTATTATATAAAATAGGTTATTATAGCTATATAAACTTTTACTTAATTACTTTTTTATACTTATAGCCTATATTTATTAATAAAGTAAGATTTAATATTAAATATTATTTAAAGTAGCTATAAAACTATTTAATTCCTGCTTTAAATATATATAATTATTATATTAAAATATAAGTTAAACTTCTAGTTTATAATTTATTATTTTAATATATATCTAGTATTTAAAGTATATAATAATACTATATTTAAGTATAAGTATTTATAGCTATGCCTTATTATATTATTAAATATAGGCTTTAGTTAAGTATTTTAGGCTTTTAATATTATCTTTATTTAAGATATACTTATAAAAGATAATAACTTAATAATAGCTTTATTTTTAATTAAGAAAATAAAAATACTTAAAAATAAAATAAAGCTATTAAATATTTATATAAAACTATATTTTATTAAAGTAGTAAAAGAATTTAATAGCTATTATTAAGCTTTTATACTTTAAGAAAAAAATAAGTATAAGTAATATTTAAGTTATTATTATAAGTAAATACTACTTATAATAGTAACTTAAAATTTAATAGTAAAATATTAAGAAATATAAATTTAATATTTTATTTATAAATTTTTAAAATATAGCTACTACTTTTATTAATAAAAAGAATTACTATTTTATTATTATATTCTTTTTAAATAATTACTTTTTATATATATATTCTTAAATATAAGTAATTTTTACTTTTATTAAGTTAAAATACCTTTATTTTATAAAAAGCCTTAACTTAAAAATTAATAATAACCTACTACTTAAAAATAAAAATTACTTTAAACTTTAAATATTTAATAATGCTTAATATTAAAAGCCACTTACTTTTTATTAAATAAAAAATAAAAAAATATTTAGTAAATATAATAGCTTTTTATTTATTATAAAATTATAAAGCTTAGGTTATATATATAAGTTTATTTAGTAATTAAAGCTTATATATTTTTAAAAGTATAAAAAAGCACTAATTATAAATTTTAGTTCTTATTTAATTTAATAATATAATAAAATTACTTTTATATTAAGGTATATATATATATTACTTAACCTTTTTATAAGGTATTATTTAATATATAGTATTATTAACTATAATATATTAATAATAATAAGTATATTTACTTTTTAATAAAGACCTTTATATTAATATATTTTATTATAAGCACTTAAAAATATACTAAGCTTTTTAATTTTTTTATATATATATAAACTATAAATAAGTATTTATTTATAATAGTTAAATTTATAAAAAAGCATATTTAAAAAGAAATAAATAAGTTAATACTAAAATATTTAATTTATAACCTTATTAGTATTAAAATTATAATTAGGCTACCTTATATTTAAAAAAAGAAAATATAAATTATACCTTAATATAATAAAAGCCTTTTATTTTTTAACTTTAATATTTACTATATATAAAATTATAATATAAGGTAATACTAAGTTTATAGCTACTTTAATAAATAATATATAAAAAATTACTTTTAGTATATTAAATTAAAAGCTTAGTTTATAATATTTTTTTAAGTTTATAATTATATATTATAAATAAACTAGTTAAATAATAATCTTAAAAATTTCCTAGTATTTATAATATATTATATTTAAAATAAGAGAATATTTTATAATAAAATAAAGTTTTATATATACTTACTATATTAAGTAGTTATATAATAATATAAAATAATTACTTATAAAAAGTAAATATTACTTAAAAAAAGGTAATTACTAATTAAATAAAAAAAAAGCCTATACTCTCCTTTTTTTTAATTTATTTACTATATATATAACCCTTTTTAATATAAAAATTTCCTTTTTTTAATAATCTCTAACTCTTTTTTTTATATATTTTAATATTTTATTATATTAAAAGCTTTATACTTAATATAAAAAGTCTTAGCTAGTAAATAAACACTATATATTTAAAATTAATATTATATTATTTACTATATTTTTATCCTTTATTTACTTTAAATATATATATATTTTTACTTATAGCTATTAATATTTTATACTTAAATATTTTACTTTAATTAAAGATTTATCTTTTTATTTATAAATAGTAATATTATTATATTATAAAATTAAAGCCTATTATAATATTTATTATAAAATTAATATATAATTTTAATATTTTAACTTTTTAATATTTTTTATAAAATAAAAACTTCTTATTACTTTTTTAATATTTTATTATTATTCTTTAATAGTATTATCTTTTTAAGTATTTAAATAAATATACTATACTTATTCTTTTTTTTTTAAATCTTTTATTAATATTTTAAAATTATTAATCCTTTATAGCTAAGGTATAAGTAAGAAGTTATTTTATTTAATTTTTATATACTTTTTAAGCTTATATGCTTATTTTTATTAACTAGCCTATATTTAAATATATTTATATTAAGGCTTTACTTAAGCTATACTATTATAGTTAATACTAGGTTAATTTAAAAATTATATATATATTAAGAAATAAATTAATATATTACTTAACTATACTTTTTTATTACTATAGTTTTAATAGTATTTTTTTAATATAGTAAAGCTAATATTTAATATTAATTAGGCTAAAGTAATTATTATACTTATATAATATAACTTATAATATAAATAAGCTATTATTTATAATAAACTAAATAACTTATATATTAAGTATAAAAAAAAATATTTAATAAATAATAAGTAGTTTAGTATTTTTACTAGTAATATACTTACTAATAGTATTAGCCTATTATAAAATATTCCTTTATTACTTTTTTTATATACTATATAACTTAATATATATATACTTATTAAGGTAAGTTAAAATAAAGTAAGGAGAAAAGCAGTTCTTATTTAATACTCTTATATTATTCTTCTATTTTTAAAGCTAAGTATAATTACTTATAATATTATCTTAATATCTCTTTATTAATTAATTTTATAAAGTATTAAAAAAGATTTAAAATATATTAATTAATTACTTTAAGGCTAGTTTTAAGTACTTTAGTTATTAGCTATAATATAATTAATATTTATATTAAAAAGTAAAAGGCAAGTTTTTTACTAATTATAAATTATTTTAATAATAGTACTTATATTAAATTAAAAAATACTAATATATTAAATAAGCAGCTTTTATATATTACTTTATATTACTTAAGTACTTAAGCATACTACTAAATATAAAAAAAGAAAATATTATTATATTTATAAAGCTTTTTTAATAATTTTACCTTTTTTTAAATATAAATATATTATTATAATATAACCTATACTACTTAATAATACTAGAATTTTAGTATTATAGTATAAGTTTATACTTTACTTTATTAAAAATTTAATTACTATATTTTTATATTATAATTATATTATACTTATTTAAAAATATATATTTTAGCCTTTTTTTATATATATAGTAATATTTAGCTAATTTTTATAAAACTATAATAATATTTTTATACTAATTATATTTTAATATCTTAAAATATTAAATTTTATTTTTATAATAGTTTTATAAAGCTAGTATTAAATACCTTAAGTAAGTATTATATAAATATATTAATTAATATTAATAATAAGACACTTTATACTAATAGAAAATTTTATATTTATATAATATAATTTTATAATTTAATAAAACTAAATAAAATTAAATACTTAATAAATAAAAGGAAAAGTATAATATTATCTAGTATATTAATTAAACTATAATAGCTATAAGTAATAAATAAAGTTATAAAAAAAGTAAATATTTTAATAAGTAAAATAATTAGCTATATATAAAAAGCTATAAAGTAATAGCTATTACTTTTATATAGTTTATAATTACTTTAAAAAAGCCTTTAGTAAAATAACTTTTATAATATTAATTATAGTAATTAACTATATACTATTATAACTTCCCTTATAGTTATTTTTTTACTATAGCTTTAAGCTTAAAATAGTTTTTATAATAAATATAATAAGTATTTTAATACTATTATTATATATTATAAAGTTTTTAATTAAAACCTTTTTTTATAATAAATAGCTTGCTTAAATATAACTATTTTTTAAAATATTACTTTTTAAAAATTAATATATATAAATATTTAATTATTAAAAGCTAGTATTAATTTTACCTCTTATAATAGTTCTTAATATAAATATAATATATAAATTAGTAATAGTGCATACTTAAAAGTACTATAGCTTAAAAAGTATTTAAGCATAATAATTATATATATAAGGATTATAACTAGATAGCTATTTCTTATTATAAGCATAAGTAAAAGCATAGGTAGGTAATAACTATTTTCACGCCCCTGACTTTTATTAGACCTCTTATAAAAAGACCCCTCTACGCCTGAAGGTAGTATAGGTAGTACTACCTACTACTAGTAACTTATAGTACTAAATGACAACACTAATACATCGAATACAAGGTGAGTGTGCGTTAATTGATGCTTAGGTAGTACCTAGAGTCGACGGATACGTCCTCATATGTGCATCTCGCTTTTGTCTGTTGTTCTTATATGTGAAGTTATTAATATTACTATGTGATTAAAAGAATATAGATGGTATGGGATGCTCTCTATTTCGTAAGATCAATGGCTTCATGTGAAAGACAATCATGGGTTAAAGAGCCATGCAGCCCTGGCAAGGGATTTGTCAAGTCGTGTGTTAGATGGCCTTGTTCGTTGATTTCCGAGTCATGATCTTCGTGATAGCGTGTCGGATCGTAATGCCCGCCTTTTCAATGTCCTTTTTGGAGAGCGCAGAAGTGACGCACACTTTGAGGGCTGGCTGGAGTGCCCAATCACCATCCTTGGCTGCCATCGCATTCGCATATGGCCTGGTCTTCAACCGGGTGATCAGAACACCATTTGCTAGGCACTGGGAACTGTTAGCCATCGTGCTGATGCAGCGAGAACATCAGGGCGTCAAGGCCCACGTACCTCCTCGACGCATTCCATCAATAATTTCTCTTGATCTTCCACCGTCAACCTCTTTCCCTTGATAACTTCAGGCTTCAGCACTAGAAGCAAAATGGGGTTGTCCAGCGAGCTGGTGCAGACGACCCAATCGCTACGTGGGTCAAGCTGTGCCCTCAATGCTCGGATATTCTCTCTGCATTGGACAAGCACCTCGGGGTTGGACTGCAGTAGTTTCACGGACTCGCTGGCTGTCATGGCCAGCATTGCGGGCAAGGCAGCAGAGTAGGTATAAGCGGAGGAGGTGATGCGCTGGTGCACAACCACATCTTTAGATCCCGCACAGAACCCACCGCCAGCACACAGAGGACCGGAGAGCGATCCGATAATCATGTCCACTTGTTGTGGATCGACGTTTTGCGCTTCGGTGAGGCCACGTCCAGTCCGCCCCAGTACTCCAAACGACCATGTTTCGTCCAGGATGATGCGGAACTTGTACTTTTCCTTCAGCTCAACCAATCGAGGCAGATCCGTGACGTCGCCGGTAGTCTCGAACAGGCCCTCGGTGACAACAAATCGGCGCGTCAATTTGCCTGACTTTGCCTGTTCATTTGCGACCGACTTCATGACTTTCTCCAGATCATCCATGTCCCCATGTTTGAACCATCTGATGTTGCTCCTTGAAATCTGTAGGCCCTTGCGAATAGAGTAGTTGGCAGCAGCATCGGCAATGATGACATCGCCGCGCTTGCAAAAAGCGGGAATCACACTTGATACCGTCGAGAATGTCTGCGCATATACGATGCAGCCTTCCGTGCCGAGAAAGGTGGAAATGTCCGACTCGGCCTTTTCATGGACGTCCTGGGTGCCATAGAACTGAGGGGGGCCACAAGGGCCGACACCATATGTACGCAGGGTTTGGATGGCCTTCTCCTTGATTTGATCGTTCGCGTTAAAGTTGTAGAAGTTGTATGATGCAAGATTGATGGCTGTACGTCCATTGGATAGCTTGACTTTCGGCCCCGTTGGCCTGGAAAAGGAATTCCTTCGTCAGCAGAGCGCAAGAATCCTTGTGAAGCCACATAACATACCCTACAATAACCGGTAGCTTTTCATTCTCGAGTTCTTCCGTGGGAGTTTGATCTGCTACCAGAGGCTCGGGAGTCCAGTCATCAATCAATTCCTCGATCTCCTACAACAAAACAGACGGTCAGTAAGATCGCACTGGTCGCGCGTTCGGCAACTTGGACACCATACAGCTTCTCGTAGTTTGACAAAGTTCTGCTTGTGAGTAGAGTACGAGGGTGACATCAGGTAGCGTATGAAGAACAGAACAAGAACCAGCTCAATGGCGGATCGGACAGGATCGTTTTGGTAGCTCGATTGGATGTATCGCACCAGCATGGCCGAACCGGGGAGTTTCTGGAAATTGGAAGAGACGGCGTGGGCGATTTCGCCGAAGCGATCCTGAAAGGTATCCAGCTCCATCGTGAGCAGGCCAAGGGGCATTGACCGGTGCTCCCGTTGATCAGACTTGACTCCTGCGGACGGAGATGGCGGGCGGACGAAGTTTTGAGCATTACTGTCACAGCATCCCTTACCTTAGTATCGAACCTTACCTAAGGTACTAGCAGTACTAGCTGACACGCGTGCTGCTCGCAGATTAGGTAAGGTCAAAAACGAAATGCGCGACTACCTTAGTACCATTGCGAACTATGTACCTAACAAGACCCTCTGGCACTGATGATTGATCTCAGATGCGACTTCGCGGTTCCAAACTCTCCGTACATAATGAATGCTATCACAATTTACCTTTAGACCTCAACCAGGCTGAATGTCTGTTCGACACTCCACTCAATATAAACATTGTTATCTACGTACCGGACAATATCAGAGGGCTATGCTACACACAGTATCATCCTTCATTATCAAGTGTATAAACGTACTAGTATGGGGGATTCTTTTTATAGAGCTTATACTTTTCTAGTGCAGCCTCAACATTTAAGATTTCATTCCCATCCAAAGTAGAATGGCCCTTTCTCGAAAGCTGTCGCGGCCGCTTTTTATACCACCTGCATTGCATAGCCGACTTATACAAAACATCATTTTGTTCAGTTTCTGTCTTATACTACTCTCTGTCATTGTGTTCAACTTCAGAGAACAAGAAAAGGCCCCAACGCTGCCCTATCAAGTATATCCACGGACCAACGACTCTACCCACCATACCGTGTCCGAATTCCTCCCCACGTCTATACATCCGGAGACAGACTCAGTTCGCGAGCTTTGCAAATCATTCCCAAAGCATGTCCTCTCTCGAATACAGCCGGTGCTCAAGACGGGCCATGGCGATGATAAGGAAAGGCTGAACGCCCAGATGGACAGCACTAGTGCCTGCTTTACCCCAGACGAACTGATCGTCTTCTCCGACCTCGACGAAGAAATCCGAGAACATCATGCCATCGACGTTCTAGCCCATCTACCGAGCTCTCACTACAATGCCACAGTTTTCAAGATGTGGGAGGAGTATCTGGCCCAGAAAGAAATGCAAAGCAACGGTACATTGGATACTGAAGCGCAAGTGAAGCACATAAACGGATGGGCGCTTGACAAGTTCAAGTTCTTACCGATGATGGAACGGGCTTGGGCGATGAAACCTGACAGGGACTTCTATGTCTTCTACGAGACAGACACGTGAGTGATGTTGTCTTCCCATCATGCTAACCCCCCAACTGGCACTCTGCAGCATTGACACGTTCTGTTGCAGGTATGTTTTCTGGGACAATCTCTTCCGGTTTCTTCAAATATATGACCCAGATGCAAATATCTACATGGGCTCCCCATCTCCTGGACGCCGTGACCCAGAACGTGGAGATCAAGGCACATTGTTTGCTAATGGAGGCCCTGGATATGTCATCAGTCGAGGAGCTATGAAGACTCTGTTGCGGCGTACCACTGGCTCACATGGACAATATATCGACGATCCGCTCTCTATGAGATTCAGCTATCTGAACCACGATAACGAGTGCTGTGGTGACAGCGTTCTGGGATGGGTGCTATGGGAGCTTGGCATTCCTATGCATGGTCACTGGCCCATGTTCAGCGACTATGGCCTCCATGACATCCCTTTCAATAGCCAGCACTGGTGCCAGCCACTTATAAGTCTGCACAAGACATCTCCTAAAGATATGGTCGAGTTGTTTCGTTGGGAATTTAGCCAGCACAAACCCCAGGTAAGTTGCCCCCAATATACATCTTATTCTCCGTCTACTGTCAAGTATGAGCGGCTGGCTACACAGATCCTTGGGCATGGCTAATCGGCTACAAGCGGCCGTTATTGTACTCTGACGTTTGGGAATTTCACAAACCCGGTACAGTCCCATTGCGTGACAATTGGGATGGCGGCCGGTTTGATGCGTTTGATCCACCACCAGACATCGTGATCGAATCCTCTGAACAATGCGGCCGTGCCTGCGCCGAGGACCCCAGCTGCCTCCAGTGGAAATGGGAGGGGGGAGATCGAAAGAAATGCATCTTTATAAGTTCATTACAGCATGGACGAGAGCGTAATGAAGAAAAGGGGGGAAGCAGTCAGGAGACACCCGTGAGCTTTATATCAGGATGGGTTGAGAAGCATATTAAGGAATGGAAGGAACAGCAAGACTGTATAAATATTAAGTGGTTAGGGGCTAGTATAGAAAGAAAGTTATAAATATAATATACTATCTTAAGTAATATATATATATCTATATAAATAATAATTAAATTAAGTAATATTTTTAATATTTATTAAAAATAATAAAAAATATAATTTTTATATAAAATATATTTAGTTTATATTTTTATATAATTTTTAAACTATTTATATATATTTTATAAAATTATATATATTATTATAATAAAACTATAATATTTAAGTTTTTTTTAAATATAATATATAAATTATTTTATTATTAAAAAAAGTATTAATATATAATTTATAATTATTTAAAATAATAATAATAATAATATATATATTATAAACTAAAGTTATATAATTTTAATAATTATAATAAGCTTATTTTATTTATTATTACTTTATTAATATAAACTTTTAATTTTATTAAGTTTATATAATTATAACTAAGCTTATAAAATAATTATTAAAATTATATTATTATAAATTATAATATTATTTTATAAATTTTTAATAATAATATTTTATATATTATATTTTTAATATATATATTTAATAATAAAAATTTTATATATTTAATTTTAATTAAAATAAGTTTTAAAGCTTTTATATTATATTTAAGTAATATATAATTTAAAAAGTATTTTATATAAAAATACTTAATAAAATTATATATAAAATTAATAAAAACTAATTTATTAATTTAATTAAGCTAGTGTTTATTATAAAAGGCTTTTAAATAATATATTTATTTTAAATTTTAATATTTAATTTATTTATTTATTTATTTATTTATTTATTTATTTATTTATTTATTTATTTATTTATTTATTTATTTATTTATTTATTTATTTATTTATTTATTTATTTATTTATTTATTTATTTATTTATTTATTTATTTATTTATTTATTTACTTATTTATTTATTTATTTATTTATTTATTTATTTATTTATTTATTTATTTATTTATTTATTTATTTATTTATTTATTTATTTATTTATTTATTTATTTATTTATTTATTTATTTATTTATTTATTTATTTATTTATTTATTTATTTATTTATTTATTTATTTATTTATTTATTTTATTTTATTTATTTTATTTATTTTATTTATTTTATTTATTTTATTTATTTTATTTATTTTATTTATTTTATTTATTTTATTTATTTTATTTATTTTATTTATTTTATTTATTTTATTTATTTTATTTATTTTATTTATTTTATTTATTTTATTTATTTTATTTATTTTATTTATTTTATTTATTTTATTTATTTTATTTATTTTATTTATTTTATTTATTTTATTTATTTTATTTATTTTATTTATTTTATTTATTTTATTTATTTTATTTATTTTATTTATTTTATTTATTTTATTTATTTTATTTATTTTATTTATTTTATTTATTTTATTATTTTATTTATTTATAAAATACTATATTTAATTATTACTTTATTATAAAAATAATATTATTATTATATTTTATTACTTTTAATAATTAAATAGTTTATATTAATTATATATAAGTATTTATATAAAAATCTTTTATAAAATATAACTTTTATATTTTACTAACTTATTAAAAAACCTTTTATTTTATATTTTTACTTTAATAATAAATTAAAAATATTTTATTTATATTAATTATTAAATATAACTTTATTTTATATTAATTATAATAAATTACTTTTATAATTTTTTATATTTTTAAAAAGTTATATTTTAATTATAAATAAAAATATAATTTATATAATTATATTTTATAAAGTATTAACTTAGTATTATAAAAATAGCTTAAGTTTTTAATTATAAAGCTAGATTTTTTATTATAATATAAAATATAATTTAAATTTATATTAGCCTTAAGTAATAATTATTAAGCTTAAAATAAAAATAAAAGTTTTATTAAATTAAATTAATAAAAAAAAACTTTAATTAAAAAATATTAATAAAAACTATATAATTAAAAATATAATAATAATATACTTTAATAATTTAAATATTTATAATACTTTTATAATATAAAATATAAATTATATTTAAAATATAATAATTAATAATAAAATTTAAATTATAAAGCTTATTATTATAAAAATTAATAATACTTTAATTATAAAGTATAAAAATATTTTTATTATAAGAATATTAATTAAAATATTATATTAATTAATTATTTAATAAATAATACTTTAGCTTTATTTTTTAATATAATATATATATTTTAATATATATTTTAATATTATATTTTATATTTTTTAATAATAATAAAATAAATTTATTTATAATTTAATAAAGTTTTTAATATATAATAAAAAATTATTATAAAATAATTATTTTAATATATATTATTAAATATAAAAACTTTTTATAAAATATTTAAGTTTAATTAATTTTAATAATATATAAAGTTTAAATATATATATTATTTATTATAAAACTTATAAATAATATAATTTAAGTATTTATTATTATATTTTTTAAAAAAATAATAAAAATAATATTAAATTATTTTTTAAAAAAATAATAAAAATAATATTAAATTATTTTTTAAAAAAATAATAAAAATAATATTAAATTATTTTTTAAAAAAATAATAAAAATAATATTAATTTATTTTTTAAAATATAAAATTACTTTTAAAATTTAAAAAAAATTAAAATTAAACTTTTTAAAGTTATTTTACTTTTATTATAATAATATATTAATTATAAAACCTTTTTATAAAAGTTATAAAAAAGTTTTAATAATAAAAAATAAAAAAAAAACTAAACTTATATAAAATATTTATTATTTATATATAAAAGCTAAAAAGGTTATTAATAATAATTAAAGTAATAATATTATAAAAAATAATTTAATTAATATTAAAAATATTAATTACTTAATTTACTTTAAAATTATAAAAAAGTTTTAAATTTAATTTTAAAATAGTATAAGTATTTATTTATATTAAGCTTAATATAATTATAATAAAAAGTTATATTATAACTTTTTTTAAATTATTAAAAATAATTTAAAAAGCTTTATTAAAAAATATTATTATAAAAATAAATTTAAAATTATTAACTTAAGCTAGTATTTTATTAATATTTTAAAATAATAGTTATATAAAGTATTTTAAAACTAGTTTTTATTAAATTTAATTATAAATTATAAAAATTAACTTTTTATTATTTAACTTTTTAAAATTTAATATTAAGTTATTTAAGTTTTAAGTTAAATTTTATTATTAAAATAATAAAAACTTAATATAACTTTATAAAATATATAATAATATATTATTTTTATTAAATTTTTTTAAAAAATAATTAAATATTATAAGCTTAGCTTTATAATACTTTAATTTATTATATTAATAAATAAGTTTTTATTTTAATAATAAAAACTTAAATTTAACTTTAATATAATTTAAAACTTTTTATATAGTTTCTTAAATATTTTTTTAATTAAAGTTTTAATATTAATTTATATACTTTTAATAAGTTTTAAAAAAATATATTATATAATATTATATAATACTAGTTTCTTTATATAGCTTTATATATAGTTTAATTAAATTAATTAATTAATTTAAAAATATTATTTAAACTTATAAAAGCTTATAAAAAGTAGCTTTTTTATTTTTATAATTATTATAAGCTTTTATTATATTTTTTTTATACTTTTTATAAATTATTATATAAGGCTTATTAATTATTATTTTTTAAAGCTTTTTACTTAATTAAAATAATTATATTTATAATTAAACTAGTTATAAAGCTAATTATATTATAAATTATATTATTATTATTAAAAGCTATTATTATAACTTAATAAATTATATTATAAATTAAATAATTATTATTAATAAACTTTATTTATTAATAATTTTAATATTAATTCTTTTTATATTTTTAATTAAGTATTAAAATTTTTATAATAATATTATAGCTTTTTTATACTTTTATATTAAAAACTTTATTTTTTTTATACTTAAAGCCTTTTTAAAAATATAAATATAAGCTTTTAAAATATAACTTTTATATTATTACTTTATTTTAAAAATATAAGCCTTTTATTATTATTATTTATAAAATAATAAATAAAAAAAAATAATAAATATTAAATTATAAATAAAAAAAATTATAAAAAATAAAAAGGCTAAAAATTAATATAATTTTTTAATACTTATTTAATAAATAGCTTTAAACTTATAATATTTTAACTTTTTACTTTTTTATATATTTTAATAATTTTAATAAATTAATTTTTTTAAAAAAATAAAAAACTTATTAAAGTAAAATTATAACTAAAAGTAAATCTTAAATATAAAACTTTTAACTTAATAATAATAAAAATACTAATTTATATTTTTAAACCTTAATACTTTTTTTTAAAAAATCTTAATTAAATAATCCTTTTTAATTAAAGCTATAAATAATTTCTTAATATATTAAAAATTACTTTTTAAAATATAAATGCTTTTTTTAGCTTTAATAATAAAAGCCTTTTAATAAAAAATTTTTAATACTAGCTTTTAAAATAATATAATTTAAAAAAGCTATAACTTTAAATTTATATTATTATAAAAAAGTAATAAAAATATATAAATTTATTAAATACTTTATTATAATATAAGTAAAAAATAAACTTATATTAAACTTAAGCTTTTTTTTTTATATATATTAATAATAAATATAAAAGAAATTTAAAGTATTTTTATAATAGCTTTTAAAAAAATATAACTTTTTAACTTTAACTTTAAAAATAAAACTTAAATAAAATTATAAATATATTTTATTAATTTTTATAATTATTTTAAAGTTAATATAAAGTAATTTAATTAAAATACTTAGAAAATTAAATATATTAATAATTATTTAAAAAGGAATATTAAGTTATAATAAAGTATTTATTTTATAAATAAATATTAGTATTTTTATTAAGCCTTAACTTAAAAAAATTATATATAATAATATAAAATAAATATTAATAACTTAATTATTTATATTTTTAAAGTGCTTTTATAATATAATAATATAGTACTTAAAGGCCTTATATAAAGTAATAAGGTTATTAATTTAAATTTAGCTAAAAGACTTTTTATTAATAAATTAAATTATTTTACTTATTAAATAATTAAAAAGTTATAAAACTTAGGCCTTTAAGGCTAGGCTTAATAATTACTATTTAAGGCTAATATAAATTTAAGCTATATTTTATATAATAATAAAAAACCTAGCCTTATAATTAAAAATTAAAGCTATATTTATAATAATAAATTAATACCTTTTAAAGTAAAGTTAAAAAAACTATACTTTTTTTATAATTAAAATATAATTTTTTTAAGAATATTAAAAATATATAAAATTAATTTATTATAATTAATATAATAAAGCTATTTATAATAATTAAAATCTTTTAATAATTAATAAAAATAAAGTAAAAAAGGCTTATTATTATAATAAAAATATAATATAAGGGTTTTTTTTAATAAGCTAATAAAATATAAAAATTTCTTTTTATAAAAAATATTATAAAAGTATTAATATTATATAATAAACTAAAATAATAATATATATATATATATATATTTTTAAAGCTATTTTAAAGCTAAAATATATATATAATAATAATACTTATAATAAATATAAATATATTAAAATATAAAAGCTTTACTTTACTTTAGCCTTTTTTTATTAAAATATATATAGGCTTTTATTTACTTTTTAATAATATACTTTAAGTAAAAGTTAATATATTTTTTAATACTTACTTAATAATTACTTTATAATAATTTTTTTACTTTTTTTATTATTACTTAAGTAAAAAATTTTTTAAATTATTATATTTACTTACTATTTATAATATAATATTTTTATTATTACTTTTATATAAATTATACTTAAATTAACTTTAATTATTTAATTATAAAAGAATATTATAAATATAATAATATAAAATATATTTATATTTAAAAGTAATATTTTAAACTTAAAGTTTATTTATAAAATTATATTAATTAATATTAAAAAAAAATTAAAATATAATAAATTTAAAAAATTATTTAAACTATTATAAATTATATTTAATAGCTAAAATAATTAATTACTTTTTATAAAAAAAATAAAAAAAATTTTATATTTTAGTTTTAAAAAAAATAACTTTTTAAATTATTATATAATTATTTATAATTTTTTTTAAGTTTAAATAAAAAAATAAAAGTTAAGTATATTTAATAACTTTAAGTTAAGGCTAATTTTTAAATATATAATAAATAATTAAATAATTTATAATAAACCTTTAATAAAGCTTTTTAAAAATATTATAAAATAATATAAAATTCTTTTTATATTAAATAATATAAATAATAAATATTATATATATTAAAAATAATACTTTAATAAAAAAAATAAAAACTATTAATTTTAAAAATAATTAAAATAAGTTTAAAAAAAGTAATATTTTTTTAAAAATATAGCTTATTAAGACTTTTTTTATATTTTATTACTTAATAATACTTATTAATAAAAAAACTAGTTTTTAAAAAAGTTATATATTTATTTTAACTTTTTTAAAAAAAACTTTTTAACTTAAAATAAAAAGTAATAAGCTTTTAACTTTTATATTAAGATTTATTTTAAATTATAAACTTATATTAAAATATATTATAAAAATATTTTTAAAATTTTAAAAAAAATAATTTTTTTAATTTCTTACTTTTAAAACTTTTTAAAACTTAATTATAAAAAAAAATAAAAAAAATAATAAAATAATAATATAGTTTTAATAAACTTTAAATAATACTACTTTAGCTATATTATATAACCTTAGCTATATAATAAAAATAAAATATACTTAAATTATATTTTAATTAATAATAAATAATACTTTTAAAAAAAAGCCTTAAATATTTTATTTATAAAAGTCTTATTAAGTAAAGTTATAAAATAGCTTTATAAATAGTATAATTATAAATAAAGTAGCTTTTAGCTTTACTTTATTATAATAAAAAAAATTATATTAAAATAAAGTTAAATAAAATCTTAAATAGTAATTAGCTTTTTTTATTATTTTTATTACTTTAAAAAGTATAAGGACTTTAGTTTTTTAATATTTTATAACTATACTAAGGTATTATAAAGTTACTATTTTAGTATTTTACTAACTTATAAAAAAAATATAAACTTTATTATAACACTTAGTAATTACTATATAATACTATAGTAAAATTTAATATAACTTATATAATAAAAAAAGTAATATATAAGCTTTTAAATAATATAAATATTACTATAAAAAAGCACTATAAGTAAAAAGCACTATAAGTAAAAAGCACTATAAGCTAGCCCTTAGTAAAGACCCTTAGTAAGGCCCTTAAAGGGCTTTTAAAAGGTATATATAAAGCAGCCCTAGGGTACTGCAGGTATATTAATATTAGGTAAGTAGGTAGGTAGTAGTAATACTAGTAGTAGTACTAGTAGTAGTACTAGTAGTAGTAGTAAGTAGTAGTAGTAGTAAGTAGTAGTAGTACTAGTAGTAGTACTAATAGTAATAGTAAGTAATAATAATAATACTAGTAAGTAATAATAATAGTATTAGTAAGTAGTAATAATAGTAAGTAATAATAGTATTAGTAGTAGTATTAGTAGTAGTAGTAAGTAATAGTAATAGTATTAGTAAGTAGTAATAGTAGTATTAGTAAATAATAGTAATAGTAAATAGTAATAATACTAGTAATAGTACTAATAGTAGTAATAAGTAATAATAGTAATAAATAGTAATAGTACTAGCAGTAGTATTAATAATAGTAGTAGTAGTAGCTTTACTTACTATATAAATACCTTAAGTAAGTATTAAGCTTATATATTTTATTAAGTAATACTTATAATAAAAAAAAAAGAATTTAAAAAAACTAAAGGTAGTTAAAGTAATTACTTATATTTTAATTACTTTTATAAAATTATAAATAAAATAATAAATTTAAATACTAATAAAAATATAAAAGTAAAATCTTATTTAAACTTATATAATTTTAAACTATAATATAATTATAAACTTTATTAATATCTTCTTTACTTAAACTTAAAAATTATAATAAATATTTATTAATTACTTTTTAATATTAATTAATATTATAAAGCTAAACCTTTTTAATTATAAAATATAAAAAGTTTTTTTTTATATTTTTAATACTTAAATTATTACTTATAAATTTATATAAGTATATATTATTATTAATAAAAACTTAAAAATAAAAAAAAAAGCTTATTTTATTAAAAATACTTATAATAATTAATAATAATTAATAAATATATAAATATATTATAAACTTAAAAATAATAATTTAAAATTATAAAAAAATAAATTAAATTTAAAAAATTTAACTTTAAAAATTACTTTAAGCTATAAAAAAATATTTTTATTTTTTTATAACTTTTTAAAAATATAAAATTAATATTAAAAAAAAGTTTATTATAAAAAATAACTTAAAAATACTTAATATTTTTATAAAACTAAAAGGCTTTAAAAATATTTTAATAATAAGTAATTTAATACTTTTTTTATTTATAAAGTAATTAAATATAAAAATTTTTTACTTTTAAATATTACTTTTTTTATAATAATATTTACTTTTTTTTATAAAAGCTTTAAATATTATAAAAGTATTTAAATAAAAACTTAAAGGCTAGCTATATATAACTTTTATAAAGTTTTATTAAAGTTTTAATTTTTTTTATTTAAAAAAAAATAAATTCTTTTAACTATATATAACTTATTAAAGTTTTAATATTATTATTTAAAAAATTTATTATTTTTTACTTTTTATTTTAAAATTACTTAATTAATATAATAAAATATAGTTTTTTTTAGTAAATTAATATATAAAATCTATATTATTATATTTATAAAAAAAAAATAAAAAATAGCTTTTTATATATAATATAATTATTATAAATTTCTTATAATACTTATAAAACTTATAAATATATTAGCTATATTTTAATATTATTTATATAATATATTAAAAAAATAAGTTAATATTATTTATATAATTTATTTAAATAATATTTTTATTTTTTTTTAAATTAAAAAAAAAAGTATATAAAGTATATTTAATAAATATTTAAAATACTTTAAAATATATAGCTATATATTAAAGCTTTTAAATACTTTCTTTATAAAAATTAAATAAAATTCTTAAGCTTTATTTTATTTATTAAAAGAATTATTATAAATTTTAAATAAGTTAAGTTTATTTAAATTTAGCTTAAGTTATAAAGCTATTATAAAATTTAAGTTTTTTTTAGCTTTTATAACTTTTATTATTAATTTATTTAAGAATATTTAAGTATAGCTTAATTTTTATTTTTTTATTAAAAAGTAATAAAAATAAAAAAAAGTTAAAAAAATTAATATTAAATTTAAAAAAAAATTATATTTTTTTTAATTATAAAATAAGTTTAATAAAGTATTTTTATTATAATATTTTAATTTTAAAAAGCTAATATATATTAAAACTAATACTTTAATATATATAATAATAAGTATTTTATTTTAACTTAATAATAAAAAATAATACTATTTAATAGCCTTTTAATTTTAAAAGTTTATATTTATAAAATAAAATTATAATATATTAAATTAAAAAATATTTATTATTATTAAGTTTTTTAAATATTAATAATATTATATTAAAAAGGTATTAAGTTTAATAAAAGTATTATTAAATTATAATAACTTTTAGTTTTTTATAAAAAAGCTAAAGCTAAATAAATATTAAATATAATAATATATAAAATTAATATTATTTTAATTTATTATTAAGTATTATATAAAAATAGTAACTTAATAAATATACTTTTAAAATAAATAAATTATTATAATAAATTTTTTTTAAATATTAACTTACTTTTTAATTTAATAAAATAATTATAATTATATAATAAAAAACCTTAATAAAAAAACTTTAAGTAAGAAATTAATTTAAACTTAATTTAAAGTTTTATTTTATAAAAATAATAAAAGTTTATATTTAATTTATAATAATAATTATTTAATAAAAAACTTAAATTAATAAAAATATTAAAAAAAAGTTATAAACTTATTTAAATTAATTAACTAAGCTAAAGTAATAGTTAATTATAAATAACTTGCCTTTTTATAAAATATAATATATAATAAAAAAATATATAATATAAAAGTTATTAATAACTTATTAACTTAAATTAAAAAAGTATAAAAATAAAATATTAAAATAAAAAAGTATATTATATAAATTTTAAAAAAAAATTATATAAAAATAAAAAATATTAAAATATAAATTAAAAAGTACTTTAATTTAAAAAACTAATATATATTTTAAAAAATAAATTACTTTATAAAAAGATTTAAAAATTATATTATAATAATTTATTAATAAATTATTTTAATAAAAAATAAATATTAGCTTAATTAATTAAAATTTTAATATTAAAAATACTTAGTAAAAAAATAATATAATATAATTCTTATTATTTATTATTAATTACTTAGCTTAGCTTTATAAATAACTTTTTTAAAAAAGTATAAAAGTATTTATAATATTTTTTTAATATTTAATTAATATTAGTCTTAAGTTAAAATAAGCTATTTTAAAAGTAAACTCTTTTAAATATATTTATTTAATAGCTTTTATAAATTATTTATAATTTAGTATTAAGCTTTATATATTATTAATAATATTACTTATTAACTTATATAATATTTATTAATAAAAAGTAAGTAAAGTTATAAATTATATTATTATACTTTTTTAACTTTTTAAATATAATTAGTAAAGGTTTTAATAAGTTTTTAAAAAAATATTAGCTTAATAATATTATTATAAAATTATAAAAAACTTATTTTATTTTAATAATATAATAAAAAATAAATAAATTAATAAAATAAAAAAGTTTTATATTTAATTATTATTAAATAATAAGTAAAATAAATAATAAAGTTATATTTATTTATAAAATTATAATTAAAATAATATTAAATTTTAATATTATTAAAAGTAATATATAAATTATAACTTAAGTATATAATAAACTTTTAACTTATATTTAAAAAAAAACTTTACTTTAATATTTATATTTTTAATATTATTTAGCTTTACTATTTTAAAAAATTAAATTAAAAAGTAATATAAGATTTTAATATAATTAAATATATTATTAATTAATATAACTATAAGTTTATACTTTTTTAATTTATTAATTAATATATTTATAAAAAAATTATAAAACTTATATATAATAAAAAGTATTTTTTTAATATAATAATATTAATAAATAAAATTAGTTAAGTTAAAAATATATTTAATAAAAACTTTATTATTATATATAAGTAATTTAATAGTTAGATTATTATTATAATTTATAATTATAGCTTAAAAGTATTTTATATATTATAAATAATTAATATTAAAAGGTTTTATATACTTTTAATATACTTTAGTTTTATATAATTATTTATTAATAGCCTTAATTATATATATTTAATAAATAATTATTTTTATTATTTATAAATAATATATATAATAAGTAAAAGTATTTTTAATAATAAAAAAAGTATTACTTTTATTATTTTATTTATTTTATAAAAAAGTAAAAAATATAAAAATACTTATTTTAATTAAATATATATTAAGTTAGCTAAGCTTAAAATAAAAAAAAAGTTTTATATTACTTTTATACTTAATAAAAATATTATATACTTTTTTAATTTTATAAACTATTTATAAAGTAAATTATTTAAAAAATACTATTATATAGCTAAATAAGTTAATTAGCAGGCAGTTTTATTTTATAAAAAGCTAGTAAAAGTATTAAAAAAAAGACTAGCTAATAAGCCTTTATTTTTAAGTTATTAAGCCTTTATAATATAGCTAGGTAATATACTAACTAGCAGGGATAGCTAATACTAGCTTTTATTAGTATTTTATTTTTTTACTATTTTTATTAGTTTTTTATTTACTTATAAATACTATATTAAGTTAAAGATATTAAGGCTATAAAAGATAATTAAAGGCAGTAATAATAGCTACTACTATTAATAGCACTAGCTATAATAACTTTAATAATAGCCTAGGGGATAAGCTTTTTTATAACTTATAATATATATAAGCTAAGCATTAAGATATAAAGGTTATACTAATAATTAATTTAATAACTTAAAGACTATAATAATAACTTAATTTAGAAAATACTAAAGTAAATATTATATTTTCTTATTTAAGAATACTAGTAGCTTTTATTTAAAAAGCAGGAGTTATAATAGTTAAATATAAATGCCTTAAGTAAGAATAATTTTACTTATAAAATTAATACAGACTTTAAAAATATTATAAATAAGGCTTTAACCCTTACTAAAAAAAAGGCTAAAAAGCTAGTAATAAATAAAAAAAAGATTAATATTATAAAATAGCTAATTTTATAATATTATAAGCTTTAATTTATAATTTCCTTTAATTTTTATATATATATATATATAGTATTTTTTAATTAATAAGTATAACTACTTAAGTTATAGTTAAAATTATATAATAGTACTATAATTAAACTCTTAGTTATAAAACTACTATATTATAAAGGCTTAATAGCCTAAAGATAAATACTTATTATTTAGTTCTTAAAAAAATATAATTAAATTATTAAAAAAAATTAAAAAAAAATATAAAAATTTAAAAAAGTATAATATTAAATAATAATATATAAAATAATAAATTTTTTTTTATTTAACTATAATATACTTATAATTTATATATATTATTAAAGTTATTTAAAAAAAAATATATTTTAAATTTATTATTAAAAAAAATTATATTTTAAATTTATTATTAAAAGAAAAGCTATTTTAATAATAAAAATACTATTTTTAAAAAAGAAGAATAATTATAATAATAGTATTTATAATAAGTATAAGTATATTAAAATATAAAAGCTTTACTTTATTTTAGTCTTTTTTTATAAAGTATATAAAGGCTTTTACTTACCTTTTAATAATATATTTTAAGTAAAAGTTAATATACTTTTTAATACTTACTTAATAATAACTTTATAATAATATATAATAAAAAATAATAAGTAATTTTAATAGCTTTTTAATTAATTTAAAAAAACTTTAAGTAAAATTCTTACTTAGCTATTTAATATTTTTTAAATTATATAAGTTATTTAAAAATACTATTTTAAAATTAAAAAAAAGTATTATTAATTAAGAAATATTTACTATTTAAATAAAGCTATAAAGTTATAAATTAAAAGTAAAGTTTTTATTTAATTAAATTAATTTTTATAATAATTTAAAAACTTTTTTATTAATTAATAAAGTAAAAAATAATAAATAAAGCTATTTAATAAGTATATTAAATATAATAAAATAAAAAGTTATTATAAAATAATAATAAATTTAATAAAAGTTAAAAATAAAAAGCTATTTATATATTAAAAATATAAAAAAAAATATTATAAAAATTAATATTAAAAAGCTAATTATAAAAAGTATAAAAGTATTATTTTATTATAAAAACATATAAAAATAATTATAAATTTATAATAAAAAAATTATATAAATAATATTAATAAAAAACTTTTAAATATTTATTAAGCTTAAAGCTTAAAAAGCTATTTATTTTTAAAGCTATTATATATTATATTAGCTATAATTAAATTAAAAATATTATAATTAAAAATAAATAAATACTTATAAATACTATTTTTAATAAAAGTATAAATATTAATATAATTAATAAAAAACTTATTATTAATATATTATTATAATTACTTTAAAATATAAAAACTTTATAAGTTTATAAAAATATTAAAATTATATATAAATATATTATTTTATTATTAAATTAAATTAATAATTAAAAAGTAATAAAAAATACTATTTAGCTTAATAATAGCTAATATATTAAAAAAATATAATATTAAAATAATTTTTAAAAGTAATAGCTAAACTTAAAATAAAAAAAAATTAAATTATTATTTTTATTATATTAACTTTAATTAATTATATATTATAGCTATAAAAAGTAAGTAATTTATTATAATAAAAAAACTAAAATATAAATAATATTAATACTTTTTTAATAACTTAATAATTTTATAATAATATAAAATTAAAATACTTTAATATATTTAAAAAAGGCTAATAATATACTTATTAAAATACTATTATATAAATATATAAACTTTATAAAAATATTTAATAAAATAAAAGTATTTATTTTATTATTTACTTAAAATTATATTATTTATATTAAAAAATAATTAAAAAATTAAAAGTATATAATTATAGCTTAAAGCTATTAAAAAATATTAAATTAATATAAAAAGCTTAAATAGCTATAATTATAAAATTTATTTTTTTATAAAAAGAATATTAAATTATAAAATTTTAAAATTTAAAATATAAAAAATAAAATATTTTTAAATTATAAAAAGCTAAAAATTAAGTATAAAGCTATATTTATTAACTTTAAATTAAAAAAAAATTAAATTAATTAAATAATAAAGCTATAGTAAAATTTAAGCCTTAGCTTAAATACTATTTAAAATATTATTAAAGTTAATAAAATAGTTAATAAAAATAAAACTTAAAAGTAAATTAATAACTTTATATATTTTAAAGTAAATAATAATAATATTACTTTTATTAAATTATAAAAAAAGTAAGTATTTATAAATTTTAAACATATTTTAAAAAAAATTAAAATTAAGTTTTTTAAGCTAATTAAAATTATTATAATTTATATAATTAATATTAAATTAAATTAAAAGTTAATTATAAAAATACTATTATTATTATTATTATTATTTTTATAATTTTATAATTAACTTTAAAACTATAATATTTTTAATATATTAAGACTTAATTATTTTTTAAGCTAAATTAAATAAATAAAAAATAAATAGCTAATTAATAATAATATTATTTTACTTAAATTATTACTTAAGTTAATTATAAAGCTTTATATAAAGAAAAAATAAAAAAATTAATAATAATAATAATTTAAATAATTAAATAATAAAAAATAATAAGTTTATAAATATATAATTTATTTAATAATATTTATAATTATTAAAGTTAAGTAGTAATTTAATAAAAGTATAAAATATTTTAAAAATTAATATAATTTAAAAAAAAAGCTAAATTATAAGTTTAAATAGTTTTTTATTATAAAAAAGTAATATTAAAGTTTAATTAAAAAAAACTTAAAGCCTAGTTAAGCTTTTAAATATTTTTATTATTTTATATAATAAATAAGTTTATAACTTAAAGTATTTTATTAATAATAACTTTATATTAAAGGCTTACTTTAATATTTATAAAAACTAGCTTTAAAAAATAAACTATTTTATAAAAGGCTTTTATATTATAATAGCTTATTTAATATTTATTAAAGTATTTTATTTAATTATAATAACTTATAAAGTTAATTAATAATAACTTAATATTATTATAATATTTTTTAAATATAATTTTTAAAAAAAAGTTTATATATAAAGTTTTTTTATTTAAACTATAGTATATTTTTATTAAAATTATATTAGTTTATATTACTAATTAAGCTAATCTCTTAAATATAATTACTTATATACTTATATTAAAATATAATATAATATATTAATACTTATTATTATTAAAAAGATATTATTAAATAAAAGTATAAAAGCTAAAATAAAGTAATTTAAGTAAGCTAATTTATTTAAAAATAGTATTTTTTTTATTTTCTTATTAAAAATATATAAAATATAATTAGGCTAGTTTATTAAAATTTTATATTATTTTTAATACTAGCTAAGTAATTAAAATAATAATAATTTTTTTAATATTATTATTATTATTATTATTATTATTATTATTATTATTATTAAAAAGTAAAGTAAAAAATAAAAGTATTATTAAAGTATTATTAATATAAAAGTATTAATATTATAAATAAATAATAATAATTATAATTATAATAAAAGAATTATTATTATTATTAATAGCTATATTAAAAGTAAAATAATTAAAAAAATTAGCTTAAGCTTTATTTTTATTTTTTTATTATATTAAACTAGTATATTATTAATTAATATTAAATTAAAACTAATATAAAAAATTATAAAAAAGACTTATTTAATAATAATTTATTAAAATTAAATTACTTTATATAATTATTAATAAATTAAATTATATTAAAGCAGGCCTAGTTAAAAAAAATAATATTATTAAAAAAAGCTTAAAATATTAAAAAAAGGCTAATTAATTTATAAAAAAAAATAAGTTAAAAAAATATAATTTTTAAAAGCTTATATAAACTAGTAAAAAAAATAATTATAAAACTTTAAAAAACCTTATAAATATAGCTTTAATAAATTAACCTAGCTTTAAATATACTTTTTTTATAAATATATATTAAAAATATACTAGCTTTAGCTTAATTATTTAAGTTTAAGTATTTAATAATAAGTTATATTATTAAAATATAATTAATTTTTAGCCTTATATTAAGCTTATATAAGATTATTTATTATAAGTATAAAACCTTATTTTTTTTTATTTTAAGCTTAAAAATAATTTTTTATATTACTTAAGTACTTTTTTTAATTAATAAACTATAGTAAGTATAGCTTATTATTATAATAAAAATATAATATATATATTTTTTTATATAATATTTTTTTTATATTATTTAATTAGTAAATATTATAATATATAGCTTTTATAATTTTTTAAAATAATAAAATATATATTATTAAAATTTATATAATTAGTAATATTACTTTTATTTATATTTTTTAAATAATAATAATAATATATATTAAAGTTAATTATAAATAATAATAATATTATATAAAAAAAGTATTATTATTTAAATTATATAAAATTACTATTTAAGTTTTAATTAACCTTTTTAAGCTTAGTAAAGGTTTATTTATTACTTTCTTTTTAAAATACTTATATATTTTAAAAATTTATATTAACTTTTAAAAAAAATATAATAAAAATAAAAAAATATAAAAATTATTTATATAATAAAATTTAATATTTTTTATTAAAATATAAAGTTTTTTTTTATAAATATATAAAAAACTTAAGTTAAAGTTTAATTTTCTTAATAAATAATACTTATATATATAAGTATTTTTTTAAAAAAAATTAATATAATTTATATAAAAAGCTATATATATATATATATATAAAGTTATTTATTTTTATATTATTTATAAGTTAAAAACTAAGCTTAATTTTTAATATTACTTTTTTTAGCTTTTTATAATTACTTTATAGCTTTTAAAAAAAATTATAATATTTTATAATACTTTATATATTAAATAAGCTATATAAATTTTTTAAATCCTTTATTTAATTTTTTTTTAATTAAAAAAATAGTTTTAAAAGTAATACTTTTAATAAAAACTTTTAAGTATATAAATTATAATATAAATAATAATTTTATATAGCCTAAATAATAATACTTATAAAAAAAGCCTAATTTATTTTTAAGTATTAAAAATTATTTACTTTTTAAGTATTTAATTATATATTTTTATAAATAAAATAAAAAGTTAGTTTTATTAAAGTTAATATTATAATTAGTAATTTCTTAATATAAAACTTTTTAATATTAATACTTATAAAATTAAAAAAATATTAAAATTAAAAAGTTAAAAATAATATATAAAATATAAAAGTAAAAAAAAAACTTAATATTATATTACTTTATAATATTAATAAATTTACTTATAAAATAATTTTTATAATTATTTATAAATAAAGCTTATATTTTTTTTAATTTATTAATTATATATTTCTTAAAGTATAAAAGCTATTTTAAAGCTATAATATTAATAATATAGCTTTTTAAGCTTATAATAAGTATTATATTATTAATAATATTATTTTTAAATTATTTTATTAATAGCTAAACTTTAAATAAAATAATAAGAAAAGAATTATTTTACTTTTAAATAAACTTAGCTTAATAATAATAATAAATATAATATTATAAAAATTAATTAAAATTAAATTACTAATTAAAATAAAAGTTTAAAAAACTATTTTAATAAAAAAATAGCTTATTATAAAGCTAGTTTTATTAAGATTTTATATATATATATATTTTACTTTATATTAAATTAAAAGTTTTTTTATTTATTTAAATAAAAATCTTTATTTAAATAAATATATTTATTATTTTTAGCTAAAGTTATTTTTAAAATTAAACTTATTATATTTTTATAATAAAATATAATATTATATATTAATATATTAAATAAAAAAAGTATTTATAAAATAATATACTTTTTATAAATATTTTAAGAATTTATTTTAAACTTTTATAATATTAAATTTTATTTATATTTTTTTAAATTATAATTATTATAGCTTTTATTATATATAGCTTTATATATACTTATATATATAATACTAAAAGTTAGTATTATAATTAAATATAACTAGCTAGTATTATTAATATATATATATATTAAAAAGTAAATTTATTTATTTAAATAAAAAATTTTATTTATTTAAAAAAAAAACTTTAAATTAAAAACTATTTTTATATTTTAAAAAAAATTAATAATACTTTAATTTTATATAGCTTTATATTTTATATTATAAAAAGTAAACTTAAAAATATAAAACTTTTACTTTAACCTTTATATAAATTTCTTTACTTAAAATTATAAAACTATTATTATTTTACTCTTAGCTATAAAAATTATATTAATAAAAATAAAGCTTAAAACTATATATAATACTTTTAAATTATTTAATAATAAGCTTAAATAAAAATTTTATATTTTTTTATTTATAATAATATATAGTTATTATTATTAAGTAATTAAAAATAGGCTTTTTAAATTTAATTATATAGTTTTAAATATAATACTTAAAAAGTCTTAATAGTAAAAAAAATAATTAAATAATAACCTTTTTAATATAGCTTAGCTATAATAATAATATATTTTTTAAAAGTTTTAAAGTTATAATATATAAAATAAAATAATTCTTATTTAAATTAATTTAGTAATTATAGATAAAATATTTAGCTTTTAAAAATTTTATTATATTAAAAATAATTAAAACTTTTTTATTTTTAATAAAGTTATAATAAAAGAAATTATATTATTTAAATTAAACTATATTATTATTTAAATTATAATAATATATACTTATATTAAAATTACTATATTTATACTAGCCTTTTTATAATTATATATTTAACTATTATATAAAATATTAATAATAGCTATAGCTATAATATAATACTAAGACCTTATTATTTTTAATTATTTTTTTAGCCTTATTATTATTTTTTATATTATAAATATTAAAATAATAAAAATAAACCTTTTATAACTAAGTAATAATTAATTAAAGCTATTATTATTATTAAAGTTATTATAAAGTACTAGCTTTATAAAAATTTATAAGTTTTATATTTTTTTTAATACTAAAAGTATTATTAATATTAAAAGCAGCTTAATTTAATAATAATAAGCTTAATAATAATAACTTTAATATATTAAAAATAATAATATTATTAAAGCTAAGGCTAGTAATATTATTAAAGCTATTATTAAGGCTAATAATAATAAAAGCTATTAAGTTTAATAATAATAATAATTATAAACTTAATATAAAATAGCTATTTATAATATAACTTTTTAATAACTTTTATTTTTTAATTTTAAAAATTTAGCTTTTTTTTAAAAAAAAAATATTATTATTATTACTTTTATATATAAAATAAGTATTTATATTATTATTTATATATATTATATTATAATAAGTTTAAGTAGCTATTAAAGCTTTTTAATAATTTAAAAAAATTATAAAAGTTTTATAAATAATTTAAAATATTATAAAAGTTATATAATAAGCTATAAAAAATATAAAGCTATTTTAATAAAGCTAAAAAATTATAAAATTATTATTAATACTTTTTACTATTTTAAAAATATTAAAATTAAAAAAATATTACTTTTTTATTTTATTATTATTAATAATATATAATATATTTAATAAGGTTTTTTTATTTTTATAAATTTTTTATTATTTTTATAATTTTATTATTTATATTTAATAAAGCTTTAATTTTTAAATTATTAATAATATTAAAGTTAATATTTATTATTTTTTTATTTATAATTATATTAATAGCTAGGCTTTTTTAAATACTAAAATTAAATAAATTTTAGCTTAATAAATAAATTATTTATATAAAATAATAATAATAATAATAATAATAAAATAATTAATAATAATATTATAATATTAATTATACTAATTATAATTATTTAGTTTTAATTAAATTATTAGCTTATATAATATATTATTATTATATTTTAATATAATAATTATAAAAGTATAATTTTATAAAGTATTAAGTTTTTTTTACTTAAAAAATAATAAGTATAATTAAAAAAACTATTAATAAGCTTATATTTTCTTAATAAAAAATATATATAATAATAAGTAATAAATATATTATAAAAGCTTAAGTAGTTTTTTATTACTTAAGTTTAAATTAAGTATTTTTAAAATAATAACTTTAAGTATTATATTAAGCTAAATAATAAAATAAAAGTAAAAGAGGTTATTTAAACTTATTTTAATATAAAAATAAATAGTATTAGTTTTTAAAACTTTTTAATTTTTATAATATATAAAAAATTAACTATTTTAATATATTTTTATTTAAAACTATTAGTATTATAAACTAAAAGTTTATTACTAACTTTATATTTAGTTTTATTAACTTAAAAAAAAATAGCTTTTTATAGCTTTATAAAAATTTAAAGTAGCTTTATTAAAAAGTCCTAGTTTTAATATTATTTATAATTACTATAAATAAAAAGTAAGTATTTAAAAATACTTTTATTTTAATTTTTTTACTTAATAATAATAGCTATATTTTTATTATATTAATATTAATATATAAATATAAATTTAAATATATTAAAAAAGCCTTAATAATAATAATAATAATAATAATAATAATAATAATAATAATAATAATAATAATAATAATAATAATAATAATAATAATAATAATAATAATAATAATAATAATAATAATAATAATAATAATAATAATAATAATAATAATAATAATAATAATAATAATAATAATAATAATAATAATAATAATAATAATAATAATAATAATAATAATAATAATAATAATAATAATAATAATAATAATTAAAAAGTAAGTTTTTTTTTTTTTTACTTATTTATAATTTATTATAAATACTTTAATATTAATATATTATAAAAAGGTATTAATAAGTATAAGAATATAATACTTTATAATAAATATTATAATTATATATTAATATTTAACTTAATAAATCTTAATAATTATATTATAAAAAAATATTATTATATTAATATTAATAAAATTATTATATACTTATTATATTATAGCTAGGAATTAATATTAAGTAAGTTAAGTAGTTTATTATATATACTATATTATTTTATATAAAATATATATACTTATAGCTAATTTTTTAATTAAGGCTAGTATTATTATAAATATAACTATTATAATAAATAATATAATAAGTAATTATTAATAATTATATAATATTTTAATATTATTAATAAATAAAAAAGAATTACTAATAGCTTAAAATAAATATTATAATTAATTTATAAAAAAGTTTTAATTATATTTACTTTTAATATAAATATATTAAGTATAATAAAAGTATTATAAATATTATACTTTATTACCTTTAATAATATTATTTTAATTAAAAAGTATAATATATAAATATAATATAATAATATAATAATATTATTAATTTATAATATAATCTTAAATATTATTTTTTATAAAAATAAAAAAAAAAAGAAATTTATAATTATTAATTTTAATAAAAAATTAGTAATAAATATTATTATAATTTTAAATAATAAAAAGTTAATAATAAGTATAATAAAAAAAAAATAATAAAAAAAAGAAGTTTATTAATTTTTTAAATTAAACTTTTTAATATTTTTAATATATCTTTTCTTTTTTAATATATAATTAAATATTATATACTTTTATTATACTATTTTTATTATAATATTTAGTAATATTAATTTTATTTAATTATATTTTTATATTTTTTAATAATAATATTATTTATAAAGTTTAAATATTTTAATTATTAATTATTTTTATTTAAGTAGTTTTTTTATTTAATTAAGTAAAATTACTATTTTTTTTAATACTTATATATAAGAATATATTTAACTTTATATATTTCTTTTAATATAAAAGGATAATTTATTAATTTAAATAAATATTTATTTTAACTATAATACTTTTTAAAATTAATAATATTAAAAATATTATAAATATATATTAATAAAAAAAGTTATAATTAGTATATTAATTTATTAATTTTAATAAAGTATTTAATTTAATATAAGCTAGTATATTTTTATATAAGCTTTTATATTAAGTATTATAAGTTAAGGTATTTAATAAAAATAAGCACTTAATCTCTTACTTTAAAAAACTTTTAAGTTTATTTTATATTATATTATTTATTATAAGCTATAGTATTATTTTATAAAGTTATTATTATAAAAGCTTAAATATTATATATTTATTAAATATACTTAATAACTAAAGTGCTTATATATTTAATTTATTTTTAAATAAGTTTTAAAGCTTTTAAAATATAGCTAAGTAATAAATAGCTTAAAAAGTATTTTATAAAAAAGTATTTAGCTATATTATATATAAACTTAATAAAAGCTAATTTAATAACCTAATTTAGCTAGTTTTTATTATAAAAAGCTTTTAAATAATATTTTAAATTTTAGTTTTATTATTTAATTTATTTATTTATTTATAAATAAAATATAATATTAAATTATTACTTAGCTATAAGAAAGTAATAAAAACTTTATTAAAACTAGTTAGTAAAAAGACTTCTTTTATTTAAGATAATTTTATTAAGGATTTTATATAATTTAAAAATATAATAATAAAAAGCTTTTATAAGTTTTATATTAATAATATTTTTATAATAAGAAATATAAATTATATATTTTATATAATAGTTAATAATAATAAAAATTAAGTTATATATTTTATTATTATAAAAAACTTTAAGTAATTTAATAATAAAGTTTATAAAAATCTCTTACTATAATTATACTAAAGTAAAAAGTTAAATAAGTTTATTATAAAATTAATAATATTTTAGCTTTATTTTTTAATAAACTATATATATATTAATATATATATTAATATTTTATTTTATATTTTTTTAATAATATTATAATATAATTTTTATTATTATTTATTATAGCCTTTAATATTTAGTTATTAAATTATTATAAAATAATATAAAAATCTTTATATATATTATATAAAAAATAAAAATTTTATTATAAAATCTTAATAAATAATTAGTTTTAATAAATTATAAAGTTTTATTATATATATTATTTATAAAAAATCTTTTAAAAATAAAAAATTATAAAAGTAATTTAATTTAAGTATTTTTTTATTAAGCTTATTATAATACCTTTTTAAATATTTATTATTTTTTTTATAATATTATAGCAGTGCTTTATTATACCTTTTTTTTTAAAGCTAATTTAAATATATATTAAAAGTAAGCTATTTATATATTTATAATTATAGCTCTTTTAGCTTAAAAAACTAACCTTAAATATAACTTAAAAGTTAAGCTATTAATTATTAATAATATTATAAAAGTATAGGTTTTTTTATATTTTATTATTATATTAAAATTAATATAAAATTTATTTAAAAAAAGTTTAAAATAGCTATAAGTTATTTTATTTTACTTTTATTTTTAATAAATATTATTATATTTTATAAGTATATTAGCTAAATTAGCCTTTTTAAATTAAAACTTAATTATAAAGTTATATAATATAAGCTTTTAAAGTTAAAAGACTTACTTTATTAATAACTTCTTTTTTATTATAAAGTAGGTATAATTTAAATAATTTATAAATATTTATATAAAAAATATAGTATAAGTAATATAATGCTTTTAAATATAAAATACTTTAATAATAATAAGTATTTTAATATTTAATATAATATAATATTATTTAAAAGGGTATAATTTTTATAAGTAAAATATAATAAAATACTATTACCTTTAAATAAAAATTAATAAAATAATATTAATTATATATTTAAATATATTAAGTTTAATTTAAATTTTTATAATAAAATTAAAATATATTAAAACTAGCTATTTATAAAATTTATTTTTAAGTATTTAAAAAGCTTTATATTTAAGGTATATAAATTAAAATTATTTATTTTTTTTTTACTAGTTAAGTTAGTAAAAGGAATTATAATTTTATTATAATTTTTAATAAATTAATAATAAAAATTATAAAACCTTAAAAAACCTAAAATAGCTTTAATAAATATTAGTTTTAGCTAACTTATAATAACCTTAATTTAATTTTATTTTATTTAAATACCTTTTAAACTTATAATAAATCCTAAGTATAAAATAGTATTTATATAAAACTTATATTTCTTTAAATTAATATAAAGTTTATACTTTTATAATTACTTTAATACTATATAAATATATACCTAATATTTATTTTTATTATTATTATAAATAAAAATATTATTAAAATAAATAATATATATAATATTTATAAGCTTATTAAAAATAAAATTAATATATATTTATTAAGTAGCTAGTATATTAGTTAAATTAAATAAAAGTACTTAATATTAAAAAAGTTTATAATAATATTATTATATTATTTTTTTTTATTACCTTTTTAAATTTAAATTTAATAATAAATATTTTTAAAGTTTAATTTTATAAATATTTTTATACTTTATAAGTAATTAAAAATCTTATATATAAGTAATAATAATATAATATTTTTTTTATAATTTTATTTAATTCTTAGTAATTTATATAAAGTCTTAATTTTCCTTCTTTTTTTAATATAAATAATATAAAAGCTTTATATAAACTTAAGGATTTTATTATTTAGCTGTTTTTTAAAGTATAATTAATATATTTATAAAGTATTATTAATTTTTTTTTATTAAAGAATAAATTAGTTTTTAAAGCAGCTTATATTTAAATTTAAAATTAATTATATAAGTTAGTTTTTTTAAAAGGGCTAATTTTATTATAGTGCTTTTATTTATAAGGTTTATAAAGTCTTAATATTATAATAGTATAAGTTTATTTATAACCTTTATATTTATTTACTATATATCTTATATTAAAAAAAATCTTTAAGTTTATAAGTTAATAAATTTAATTTTTAATACTATTTATAATATATTTTATATATATTATAAGTCTTATAATATAACTAGCTTAATATTTTATTTTTTTAAATTAAATTATAAAGTATTTTTAATAATAAAAGTTAATATATTTAATTATTATACTTAAGGTAATTTTAAAATTATATTTTTATAAATATTTACTATTATAAAACTTATAAATAGTTCTTTTTTTATATTAAAATTATTAATAAATTAAAGCCTTTATTAATAATACTTATATATTTTTTAAAAAGGTATATAAAATACTTTTAATATTATAAAGTTAATAAATAATAATAATATATTTTTTATAATTTTTTTATTAATAATATTAACTTTACTTTTATTATTAAAATATACCTTTATATTTTATTATTCTTTTTTTATTTTAATTTAAACTTAATATTATAATAAAAAACTTATATTAAGTTTAAAGTAAAAAAAATAAAAATTAATATTTTATTATTAAATACTTATTAATTTAATATTTAATATAATAGCTAGTTATTATTATTAATTAACTAGATTTTTATATTATTTTATAATATAATATAAATTACTATATATAATATAGTCTTTAATATAATAATATTTTTATAAATAATATTTTTTATATTTTTAATATATTAATATAAGTTTTAAATCTTTTAAAATATTTAAGTTTAAGTTAATTAAAGTAATAATACTATTATTATAAGTTTTTAGTATTTTTAAGCTATTTTTTTACTTAATATATAGCTTACTTTAATAATTATTACTATTTCCTTAATAATTAAATTACTAATTTTTATATTATTATTTTTATAATATTATATTTTACTTTTTTTAAATTATATACTTTACTTATACTTTTATATTATAAATTTTAGCTTATATTTTTAAAAGGCCTTAATTTAAAATACTAGTTTAAATTTTTAATAAATATTTTTTAATTAAGAAATTAATATAAAAAAGATTAAGTAAAAAAGTAGCTATTTTTATTATAATAGTTTTATAATAATATAAAAATATTATAAACCTTTTATTATTTTTTTATTATAAATTAGCAAGTTTTAAAGCTACTTTTATTATTTATATTTTTTTATTTAATAAATAGCTTATATAATACTTAAAATATTATTTTTAAAGTATTTTATTTTAATTTTTATATTTAAGTAAGTAAAAATCTATTTATTTTATAACTAGCTTATTTTTAAAAAAAAGGCTATAAGTTATATTTTATTTTTATTTAATTTAAATATTATTAATAATATATTAAATTAGTTTTTTAAGGCTTAAAAATATATTTAGTATTTAGCTTAACTTTTTTTAATAAATACTAGTTATATTAATAATACTTTTATAAATATAATAATATTAGCCTATTTTTTTATAAGTCTTTTTTTTTTTTAATATTATTATATTTAATTTAAAGTCTTTTTTTTATATTAACTTTTTTATAAATTTAATAAATTACTACTTTTTTTATATTTTTAATAATTCTTTTACTTATATTTATAACTTTTTAATAAATATTTTAAAAAGTATAATATTTATTATAAATAGCTTATATTTTTATTTTAAGCCTTTTATTAATAAATTTCTTATTACTTATAATAAGCTTTAATTATAATTTATTACTTATATTAATATATTTTTTATAATATTTTTACTTTATTATAAGTTTATTTTTTTCTTTTTTATTATTAAGGGGTTAATATTATAAAATTATAATATTTATAAGTTATTATAGCTATTATTTTTTATATTTACTATTTTTTTTTAATAGTTTTTTACTTTTTAAAAAAAAAAATTTATTAAAGCTAGAGTATAATATAAAAAAATAAAAAAAAAAGGCTAATTAAGGTAGTATATAATACTAAATATATAATATTATAAAGGTAAGTAGTTAATTATAATTATATTTATTTTTAAACCTTTATAAAAGAGGATTATTTACCTTTTTATATTTAAAATAATATTATAAATATATAAGCACTTTATATTAAGGTTTTATAACTTTACTTTATATAATTTATTATTTAAACTAAAATCCTTATAAGTATATTACCCTTTTATAATAAAATTATACTATAATTTTAATAAATAGCTTAATAGTATTTTTACCTTAAGTATTATAAAAATTAAAGCTTATATAATATATTTTCTAATATTATATATATACTATAGCTTATATAAATAAATAAACCTTTTATTAATTAATATACTTTTATTCTAGTTATATTAAAATAAAAATATAGTTATTTTTAAAACTACTTAAATATATATAAGTTTTATTTTTTAATTACTTTTAGTATATTAAAATTTTAAAAAGCTAAATATTTAACTTATAATTACTATTAAAAAAGTTTTAAAAAAAGTCCTTATATTTAAATAAATAGAAATCTTCTTTTAAATAAATAAATTTACTTTTTTAATATATATATAAATAATACTAGCTAGCTATACTTACTTATAATATACTTTTTTAGTATTATAAATATAAATATTTATAAAGCTATATATATTAAAAACTATAGTAGCTATAATTTAAAAAAAATATAAATATAATTTAATATTATATAAGTTTAAAAAAAATACTAAAAGTAATTATAAAAAATATATATTATATTATATATATTTTTTAATATTATATATTAGTATATAATATTATATTTTATTATAAAAGTATAGTAAGTTAAATTTAAAAACTAAGTTTAGCTTATATAAAATAAATATATATTTATAAATAAAGATTTTTATATATATAAATTAAAAAGCATTTTAAAAATAACTATTTTTTTTATTTTAGCTTTATTAAAATAAAAAAGCTATTAATTTATAAAAGGTTTATTTAATTATAATAAAATATATATAAATTATAATATAAATATTATATAAATAAATATATTTTAAATTAAATAAATAAATAAAAGATTTTTTAAAATATAATAATATAATTATAAGCTAGGTATTAATTATTTAGCTAGCTAAAAAAAAAAATAATAAGTAAATTATTATAATTTTATAATATTATAAGTTTATAAAGCTTAACTTAATAAATAAAGTATATAATATATTTTTTAAAGGCTATTAACCTATAACTTAAAT